>JAULBM010175123.1:0-17798 GCA_032357055.1 Geukensia granosissima
TCAACGGAAAAGATCATTATTCAACGGCTAAATAGGTCACTTTTCAACGGGGTCAATATTTCACCTTACACCGGCACAAACTAACGGACGCCCATTAAGCAGGGGTTCTAAATGCAGGCGGAGAAACCGAACGGCCTATTTCTATACCCCGGACGCCCTCGGGGGGGGGGCGAAATTTGAACATCGGCAACAATGCGTCGTTTGACCCAAATTATCTTTTACTGCATTTCCAAATTGTTCTTTTTTGGATTTAAATGTTTCTGTTTCCGACGGTAAAATCCAAACTAAAATTTACAACAAGAGACGATTTGGCATTCCCTATTGTAAATATTCCCTTCCTTCTTTGGCTCTATTGTATGGTGTATGTAATTCTTAACTTCTCAATTTTGCCCGTGTATGCAACAGTGATTTAGATTTTATTAATTGTAATCTTTGTTTTACCAGCAAACTAAGTCAATTATAGAGTTTAATAAAGGATATCTTTCTCATAAACTAGTCCAAGAATTTACCACACTAAACATAAATTAAAAGTATTATTTTTAAGTTGGTTGTGCCTGCATAAAGTTGATTAAAAATGGAATATCACAATCAAACTTTTATAGAAATTAAACACAACCCAAGATCTAACTTAGACCAAATATGGTGGGGCTATGTATTACTGTTGTTGAGAAATGGACTTGAATGGGAGAAATTTACAGTCACTTATCAATGAAAATTATGTCAGGACAAAAGACATGTGTCAGACTGACATGATTTTCTAAAAATTTATTTGCACACCCAATATTGTTGACCTACCATATATAGTTACTGAGAAATGGATCGAAGCATAACAACTTGACCTTAGTCAATGAACCCGAAACTTAGGTCAAGGACATGAGACATGTGCCGTACTGACATGTATTCCTAATATTGTTAATTCATGCCCATGTATAGTACTTTTAAAGCTTCCTTTATGGTATGTTCTCTAGTTCACTGTTGAAAACTGTAATGGGACCTGTAATGGGACCTGTAGGGTTTGTCTCATGTACAATCATGTCACATCGCCTATAGAAATGGATCTAAGTATGTGCTTCACAAGCGCAGCATAATACGACCGCAGCATGTTGACATGTGAAAGGTGAACGAATGCACCTTTGGGTAAGTGTGGACACAGTATTTCTTTGGACTCAAAACGTGCTTGACACATTGTTTTTAACAAAAATTAGTTTTTAACACAGTATATCGCTGGACATAATACTATGACTGGATAAAAGATCATTTTGAGTCATATTATTCTCAAAATTGGTGTCACTTTGTTTACTATTTCATACGGAATCATTTGGTTTGTTTGATTGTTGGTTGCTTTATGTCCAGTGGCAAATATTTCATGCATATTCATGACGGGAACAAGTTCAACAACTAGGAGTTGTTTTTGGTCACAAAAACATACGTCTCCCCCGAGTATGCACATATTTACTGTATGATGCCTTTTCTAAATATCATATGATAAAAATGGTGTCCCATCAACGTATGAAGTTTCTTAAAAAATCGGCTGAGTATAGTTTCAGAGGAGTTGCGCTGACATGGTCATTTTGGGCATAACTCCTATAAAAATGAGGGGATCCAAATTTAATATGCACAATTAAATATGATGTCCTAACTGCATACAAAGTTACATGAAATTTTAATCAGTAGTTTAGGAGGAGTTGCTCTGACAAGGTAATTTATGAGAATTGGCTTAGTTTCAAGGGGCATAACTCCCACAAAAATGAGACGATCAAAATTTCCCGGTCATATGCACAACTACATATGATGTCCTAACTGCATACCAAGTTTCATGAAATTCGATTCAGTAGTTTAGGAGGAGTTGCGCTGACAAACTTTGTGACAGACACAAGGACACACGGACAGGCCAAAAACAATATGTCTCCCCACCATAGTGGGGGGAGACATAATGATACCAAAACTTTATATACATGTATCTTTTGTCCAGTTGGGTAAATATGTTTAATTACAAAATAAATTCTGAACACTGTTAATGAAACGATATAAGAGCTTTGTGCTTTTAAGTCTACTGTCAAATGTTCTAAGCAGACATATAAGATTGATGTATTGATTTAAACTAATTAAATGTTGTAATTTTGGGCTGACTCCTACATTTTTGTGGACATTTCCTATCTTTTGTAGCAATTAAGCTAAAAAGAAGATATATCTTAAGAGAAGAGATTCCTACATCCACCTGGGTAAAGTCTACAATATCTGATAATTACTCTCTAACCAATTACAGGACTAAAAGTAATTACAAAACCTAATGGTGCTCAGTATAACAGTTTACTGTCAAAGGTGATCATTTTTACATACAAGCAATTGTCCATTTTATGGTTATTTTACAGTCAGGTTTTACAAATCCAATAAAATTTTATGGTCAGACCAATATCTAGTAAACATATGAAGGTCGTATCAGGTCAAAATTTAACAAACCCTTTAATTCTGTCAGATTAAACTTGGTGACACCAAAACTTCTATCATACAAGAACTTCCTTTGAAGGTTAAAATTCTTTAATAACTTAAACATATACTTAGTATCAGTAAAATAAATTAAGCACACCTTCAACACTTCCCTTTTGCATTTCTGACAATTTTTCCTTTGCCTCCTATCTATTTGTAAATTTTGTACAAAGCCAGCCTATTACAATATTTCCGTTTGTTCTTCCTCTCACCTTAGTTACCTCATGAACCAACATTCTTATTTGCTAGTGAACAGTTCTACTTACAATCCTATACAAAGCCCTTTAATCTACCATGGGTAAGAGTCATATTTGTTTTACCTGACAGGATCAAAGCAAGGTGCCAATCATAAGCAAACTAAAATATTTTATTTAATCTGCAGTATAAAACAATTCCAATGAAAACACCATAAGCAAAAGATTAATCATGGCCAAAAACACAACTTTAAATCAGAAGTACCATGGCAAAATGACCTTCTTAACTTTTCACACTGTCCAAGAAAACCAGGTTTAACTGGACAAAAATGCAGTTAAACAAACCCCAAATTTGTCTGTTTTGTCCCCTCTTATGCTGAAAGTGCTATAATTAAGACAAATTCACAGATATATGAGGTGTTCTGCTAGACTAGCATGAATCAACTGCAGCATGATGACATTTTAAATGTGAACAAATAAACAGGTTAGTGTGGACACAGTATTTTGCTGGTTGCAGTAATATTTATAGATCTATGATCATTTAGACCCCCATTCTTCCTGAAACTGGTTTACTCATTAAAATCTGACGAAAAATAAAAAAAATTAATATCCTACAAAATTTAATTGTTTGCCCTTTTTGACTCCTTTATTTAAAAAATGGTAAGAGATAAGAGAAATCTGTTTACATAGAGACTAAAAGCTCTCATTGAGACAAATCTTATGAAAAAAACACCAAAATCAGGTGAAAAATAAAAACTCCTCATCACCAAATATAAGGAAGCTAACCCGTGTATGGTTCCTGAAAAAATGTGACAGATATTTTGAGAAAGTGATCCTATGGTGGTCTGCAAAATGCAGGTGACACATGATAAAACTTAACACTATCCAAAGTCAATGTTTGGTCCTATTGATAGAAAATTACAATTAAGTTTATATGCTTTACAAACAAAGACATACAAAGTGGTAAGAATGTAGATTAGGTGAGATAAAACTGACAAAAATAACCCAACAAACAAAATCTGTTACTATTTTGACCAATCAAAATTTCCAACCCTGTTTATCTCATAAAAATATACTGAAAAAACATCAGCTGATTGCTAGTTTGGCTACCAGGAATAATTTTTTTTTAATTTGTGGATATGTAAATTGGTAAAAATTTTGAAAAAGTGGAAATGAAGAGCTTCACAAGAGAGAGGCTTTAAAAAAACAAGTGCTTAAATACTAAATGTCTGCAGGCTATTTCTAAAACTGAGTTTTCCCTGAAATGGAGCCTGACTTCATGACTATTATACACTTATCTAACTTTTCATCATTAAGGTAGAAATATCAAAAGGATCTGTCATATAAAAGGCATTCTGCAGCTCACATTACTGTTGACAAAATATAAACAACAACTCATTTTCAATTACAGCTTCCTTTGAACCACCAATAACACCATTGGTCCCTCTGGAATACAAGCATTATGGAATGGCTATAGGTTATAGCATGAGGGAAATACAGCTGGAGATTTCTGGTACAAAACAATTTAATTAATGCACATCCATGGTCTAATCATTCCACACCACAGGGTAGCATAATTATTCTTTTGTCAGAATTCAACACAATGACAGAATTTCGCCAATTAGAGTAATAAAAACTCAATGTTCCAATATTGAAATTCACATAAACTAGAATGAAATTATATTTTTCTGATTGATTTTGTGAGTTCTTTAATCCTGGATATAAAAAGATGGATTAAGCCATGTGGAACCCAGTGGAATTGCCTCTGGTTCACTGAAAAGCTGCCATTTACATATGTTTAGCCATCTGCTTTGAAGTTTTACTATCTGCACAGTTATGCAATGGTTAATAAAAAAACAAAACAAAGCTGCTGTAAAAAAATTTTGCAATAAAAGTGAATTATCAATAAAAATGTTTTATTTAAAAAAAACAGAAAAATTATAAGTTATTAATTATTGGTTTTAATTATCTGTTTTCTCACAACTAAATACCATGGTTTTTCTTGTTTCATGGTTGAAAGTTAAATAAATGTATTCTTTGACCAGACTGTCATTGCAATGAGTTATAATTGCTTCAAACATTCCTAGGACCAGGATCATTCCAGTAGTAACTAACAACACTTCCTTATCTTCTCCATGGCATAAACAATTCATCTTCTACATTTATAAATCAACTAACATGTTTAAGAATCTGCCAATAGAAATGTAAACATTTTGCTGCCTATTGTTAGTGGAACCAAGACTGACAACGCTCAATGGCCACTTAATAAAATGAATCCACAGAATCCTAGCCACACACAAAGTCCCAGAAAATCTACAATGTAATTTGATAAAAATTTAAAACTCCAGAGATGTATGGAAAACCAATGGTTTTATTTTGTCCTTGAAAATATAACAGCCTTATTAGTGGCAGGAGTACCAATATTAATACAATTAGAAAGAGCAGAACCCTTACATAAACATTTTTCTAAAGTCACTTATTAGAGTATACTGATATTGAAACATGGCAGTGCTGGTATAGATGATACAATACCTATATAATATAAATCCTAAGTGTCCATTAGAAACTTTTACACATTATGTAAACATTTCAAGTGCTAAAAAGTGTTGTTAATATTAGTTATTTTAGTGAAACAAAAATGAAACCCCTGCACTTGATAAAGTCTAAGTGTTATTTCTCCAAATTCTTACATTCTTTAACATTGTGACATCTGTTATTAAAAGTGAGAAAAAGCAAGGTCTCTAATCCCTCCTAAAGCAATTTACCTACCAAGTTTAAAACCCTTTAATATGATATAGATCACCATAAACCACCCCTTCTTTGTGGTGGCTAATTTTAAATTTAAACTTATTTGTATGTCCTACTTGGTTTTGTAAGATCAAAGTAAACTTAATACATGTCTCAGAATTATAATTTACATATCTGTGGTTGCTCAGTTACCAAGTTTAATTTGATTTGTGACTGATCTTCTTGGAATCAGTCAGACAATCATTCAACAGCCATGGAAAGCTTTTATACTCAATTGAAATATACAGATAAAGGAAGATCTGGAAAGAACACTTCAAACATTTACATAATAAAACTTTACACAGCATGGACTATAGGGTACCTTTAGATGATATCATCATCATCAAAATCTATTACTTCCCCACCCTTATCTACAAAAACATCACTTTTCAAATAGGCTATTGTTTTTTTAAGCTGGAAGAACTGATCACAATTTCAGGCTTTCAATTATTTTATAAAATCATTTTTCACTGTGCATACTTATATATATTAACAGCACAAACGTTTTCATGGCATTGCTTTCTAAACGTACAATGTAAAATTATCATGACAAAAAGATACCTAAACATATGATGTTTCTTGTGATTTTTACATGAACAATGAAGTATTTGAATTATTTTATTAGTACAATGTTTTCTTTGTTAACTTGATCCAGTAGGAAACCTGGAGTCATATATCATTAAATCCTATAGACTTCAGATAAATATCTTTAGTTTTCTTTGATTTACAACCGAAATTATCTGTTATGCATTTTTGTATTTTTCAATAGATCATTTCTGAAATGCAATAGAATTATGGGAACATTCATTTTCTGATAATTTTTCTTTGGTAAGGATATCATAACAGTAGAAATGCAATTAACAAGGACTGAGTTGAATCCTTTCTGTCTTTTATATGAACATATAATTACAAATATGCCTGCTTTAAGTCACATAAGATACAACAAAAACTTCAACCTATCAAAGCTGGTACTTTTAAGAGTGCTTCTAATTAAATTTACAAGGTACACAATGTATGAACAAAGCCAGATCTAAAAGTCAAAATAATTCCTACTTGAATCAATGTTCTTTGATGTGACAGAACCAACAAATTTAGGTTTTTTAATAAAGTCAAGTTCACTTTTAACTAAGATTCTTTAACACATACATTATGACATGTCCTTTACATTTCTGTGTCAACACTTTAAAATCTAATTGTTAGACTTTGGTGTTATAATTTACAACAGTTAATACACTCAATCCATTAAACAAACTGCCATTTTTACTCATATAAAATATAAAATTTTACAATGTTTACTATGATTCAAAGAGTTTTACAATTATATTTCATGTGACATTAATGCATCAGACATCAAGAGAAACCGAATTTCCTTATACATGTATGTATTGCAATAATAATTATATCATAAAATTTTCATTGGATTAAAATGTCTACAATCAAAATAATGTTAATCTCTGCAATCTTTTGCAGCACCTCATTGCACCATGGAAACACTGCACTTGGAAGCTATTTCATGCAATGGAAACATTAAATTCACATAACTTCCAATCAAAGATTTATAATATAGGGTAATAATCGGATTTTATTGTCTATCAAACAGCTCATAAAGTATAACACTGCTTAACTGCTATCTGCCACCTGTCAAACATGCAGAAATATCACTATTTTTATTATAATTTTTTTTTTCCGTTTTGAATTTGGTATCACAAAAAATCCTGATAGCTGTTGCTTCAGAAGCTGACATTAAATGAACATCATGTTTCATGGTCATGTGCACTTTACAGGTTTTGAGACATTTGATATTGAATTTGGATCAGTCAAAATATTGTCATTTACTTAACAGGGCTGCCTACCAAAATTTTTGATTTACAAAGAGTTACCACAGAGCAATCACAAAGGCCTTTTAAATACATCTAGCTGAAAAAGAAACTATTGAAGACTGGAGCTTTTTTGTGTGGTGATTGCTAAATGACCAGGTTACAACATCATTCTTTTTAAACCCTCCACAAATCATGTAAAAGAGACAGCAGTTTGAATTACTCCTGTCATATTTCCACTTTAAGTAATAATATGTTTACAACAATATGGCCAATGTTTACACATTATAATTGCTCATAAAACTTTTCTTGTCATAAATCAGCTGCTACTTTGGCCAGGTATCACACAGGTGAATCACTCCATGAACCCTTAAATTAACCATAAAATGCCTCACCTGCCCTTGTCACTTTTTATCATCTAACAATTTGTCCAAGTATCAAATTTGCTGGGTATAAATTTAAAATCTTAATCATGTGTAAGACTACAGTACAGTTGATATCCTATTATAGAAATATGAAACGTTTCTTTTAAAGGTTTTGAAATAATTTTCAGTTTAAATTATGATCTTCTAAGGCTAGAAATGTATCTTATGAAAAGAAAATAAGAAATGAACATATTCATCTGATTTTTCTTTGACAAATTTAATATCCCACTGATTTAAATATATAACATTGGTCATATGAATGAGATTCTATCAAATATATGCAAATGATGCAAGAGATAAAAATCAAAAGAAGAGAAAGAAAAACACAAAGCTTTTGATTGCAAGATACCTTTTGACACACAGACAGAAATATATCTTTGTATGGATATGGTAATCCACAAATCTTGTGTGAAATCAGAGCACAGACAAACAGGATCTTATTCTTACCAATGAAAAACCTCCTACAAAGAGGGTAATTTTCATTCCCCTGCAGAAAATTGAACATCAAAATAGACACCAAATTCCTTAAATTTTAGAAATATCCCTCCAATGGTGTTAGAATCAAGGGAATACTTTACACATAAATCTGTTTCTCTCGTCTTAAAACCTGTGATAATGGTTTAATACAGTATGTCTGTTAAATAACCTTGTCCCTATTCAAATTCAAAGCAGGCATAAGTCACACAGGAGTCCAAATCTGATTAGTAAATCCCTTTATTTAAAAAAACCCATAAATTATTTAAACATCCCCGATAAATGGATACAAACAACAAAAGCCCACCCAAACACAACTGATAACTTCAGAGGTCAGCTGATTTTCAAACCAGACAATATTATCACCATTACAGCATTAAATTGTATCTGGCAGAAACAATCACCTTACTAGATTGTCAACTAGATTTTTCAATTAGTGACAATGGAAAAGTGCTCATAACTCTTTACAATTTGATTATGGTCATATTCTGAAAATTTCACAGATTTCAGGTATCAATAATTATATATCTGATATGATACTATTTTCACCTGTTACCAAGCAATAACCTTCTTACATAAACAAAGGTGTTTTGAAAATCCATCTATCAAATTTGTCTGATTAACCCCTTCCTTTACTGTTGACAGAAAAGAGCTACAGCTAATTTAAAATTTATTTATAAAACTACCACCATGTATCTGACTTGAAAAGGAGCACCTGCCAAATTCTTTACTTTACATTAAATAATGAATTCTTGGTCTATTGTTGAAAACCAGTGGGTAAATTAGGCACATCAATCAATGTCTGACCTTCAGGCCCTTGGGGTCAAAATGACCATCATATTATCTCTTATCAAATTGTTGAGCCATTGATGTGAGAAAATGATGTATTTCATTCTACAGATAACTTCTTCACACATTTAGCTGTAAAATCCTAAATTTTTATATGAACATTATTATCCTATCTAAATATTTCAGTAGTCATTTACTTAACATTACGAAATTATCATCAGAAATTTTAATAAATGACATAAAAATTGTTCATTATTGGAAAATTGATCAAATTAATTGGTTTTATCAAACCATTTACAGCATGGTACACTTTCTTTAAAAAAACGCCCATAAAAATTAGCATTCACTACTTAGCCCAGAAGACCAAAATACAATATACATTAATGCTGAAAAAATTCTAATAGCCCTTGAAGATGAATATAGAACAGACAAAGGAAGTACTATGGTGTATATATTTTTCAATATATATTATCAAAGTGAAACATCAGTATAAAAACAAAACTAAGAAGATCTTTGTGGATTATATATATTGAGTAATCCCACAGCTCCAGTAAATTAATACAGATAAGAGATTATCTATTGTTTACTGTTATACAAAGGAAAAGTTACTTCAACAAAAAAAACAAATAGAAAATCTACTTCCATTATATCAACAGTACTTTGTCTTAAACTGTAAACAATGAACAGTTCATTTACACACAATAAAATAGCTAGAGGTTTTCTACACAACACACTGTAACTTCTACAAATATTACATGTAATAACATAAGAAATTAACACCTACAGCCAGAATAATGCATGTTCATGTTTGCCAAAGGTGTATTTTGATAATTATGTTGAAGACCATTCCTTTAGAAAGAATCTAACAGTTAAATAATGGAACAAAATTCAAAAACTAGCAAAATAAAAGGTTTAGACTAATATTGAAACATAAATTTCTTCATGTTCTTCCTTCTCTTACTCTGTATGGTGTTTAACTTCCAGACTGTCTGGTCTTTAGTTGTCATTTCTGCTTGTCTTAAACAACTCAATATATAAATACCAGGAATTGAAAAAAAAGAATTATATTGTATATATCCATTGCCTTGTAATGGCTGTGACATGACTTTTTATATATAATTATATAATGGGACAAGTTGTTCCAAAAACAGATTGACACTGATTCCTTGAATGCATGCAAGTTTCTGGCTAAATTTTTTTTTTTGCTTTATGTATTCAGTATTGTAAATGATCTGTTCTAATCATTTGACCAATAAAGCTGCATTAAGTTTGCCAAATGCCCTTTTTTCCCTAATTTTATTGTATGAAAGTGTCTGGAAATGATAAATTTATTTTTACAGAATTCATTGACATGTAAACACAGACTTTCATTCACAAATTTCACGTTTCAGACTTACTCAGTGGACTTTTCTTTCATAAAAACCCTTATTACTACTGTATAACAAATTTCTACACAATTGCGAACTTAAATGATCATGACTTTTGTTGCTTCATGGGGGCACATTGATCAATCAATGTTAACTATACATGTGCAAATACTTATCTTTAAAATTTTAAAGTAACCTTCTAACTGTAATATAGGTAGCTATACACTAAAATAGTCTGGAATCATAATTTTAATACAAATACTTACACTGAATATTTAAAGAGGCTTCTCCGCTCTGTAAGGAGAATCCTGATGTAATATTGGTGGCTATACACTGAAATGGTCCTACGTCCTCATCTCTTGTAACACGAAGAATACGAAGATAACTACCCTCCTGAAATCGTCTAGTTGTATTTGTTACTGGTTTCCCATTTTGAATCCAGTCAAATACAATATGTCTACGACTATTTACATCACACAAAAGTATGGTTTCTGTCCCTTCGACCACTGACTTGTCCTGTGGTTTCTGGCTAAAGTAAAATGTATCCTGTCCAGATACTATTCCTAAAACCGGAAATTAACAAAGTTTTAAAATATTAGAAGATCCCATTTTAGTTATCTCCAGACAGAAATTTGTTTGGAATTGAATACAATTGTACAAAACAAACATAAAGCACATCTTTATTATAGAAATATATGTTTATAACACACATCTTTTTGACAGAATTAATTTACTTGTACAGTGTATGGGCAAGTGTCAGATCTGCAAGTAGAACTAAAATGGATATGAGACCTGCACTTATAGATTAAAGAAAGTGTTTTCTAAGTACAGACTTCTAAGATAAATCTACAAGTATCTATCACTGGCTTTATTTTGAGTTTAACTGTAAAATGTGCAAAATAATGAAAGTGGATCTCAAACTCAAAACTTTCAAAAGTGGTGGATTCCAAAAAAGAGAAGCTAGAAAATTCAACCTATTGGAGATGGCCAAGTTTACTAATTTCAAAATAAAAGAGTCTCTTTGCCATCCATGGATCTGTTGCTAATCTTAATCAACAATTATCCTGAAACATCTGATAAAGCTTAAGTTTCACTAATCTGGCATTAAAATGATACCAGTAATACTATCTAGACCTAGTGATAACCAAGTTTACCAAGCTGAGGGATTTATAGCCCTATCATTTCAGTCTCTCTTGTGTGTGACATTATTGTTTACCAAGTTTATCAGGCTGTCAGTATAAGAAGCTTGACGGCCATATTATCTCGCACCTTCTCTACATGAGTATCATTTGTCCATCATATTAGTACTTGACAGAACCAGTGTTGTTTTTATGTGATTCCTGGTGTTTGTCTGACATACTGATGTATAGATACAACAATTACATCAACTCCCATTATTATTCTACACATTGCTTTTTTATTCAATATTTTAGATGTGTTCATTGTTTCTTTTTTTTTTCTTGCATAATAAAATTTCAAGCATTTTATGACCATCAAGTTTTTTCCCTCTATTTTACTTTCTCTTTAAAGAGGAACTGTGTACACACAGCGACATTCTACCCACTTTTGTAGTCCCTTTAAGTGTGTTTTTTTTTTATATGGAACGCTGATTACAGAATGACAAAAGTTTATTTCCTTTAAAGAAAGATTATCACATGAGAGAGGGAACAAATACCAGACATTTTTATTTACAAGGGCTATGTCAACAAAGCAACAGTCAGAGGGGATAAACCCATTGTTAACTCTTTAAGCTATTCACTTAATGTTACATAGTATAATATATCTGGCAGATATTTATTTAAAATCAAATTTATAACCCCAATTTGAATTACAATGAAACTAAAGACTTATTTAAGAAGTAACTACATTTTACTGACATAATATGAATTATTTACATGTTATTCATTTTAAATAATAGAAATCACCAAGAAAATGGAAAACACCAGAAAAAAACATTCTATAAAAATTTGTATATTTTGTTTTACTCCATACCATATTTATTTAGAAAGTATGGAACATATCTATTAGACCAAAAATAAAAAGATACATTTTGGTAAGAAATTTTTTACCTGAAAATTACCAAACAAAAGGAGTATATTAAGACTATTCCAGACACTAGTTAATTTCAACAAATAACACGAAATGTCTATAAAAATTTTCACATTGGCCATGTTTTGGGGGAGAACTAAGTTTTATTTGCTATTTTTATAACTTTTGGATTAAACGTTAATTGAGGATATCAAAAAATGTCCAATTTGCAATTGTTGACATGGGTACTGAAAGATTAGGAAGTGCAAAAATTCCTGTTGTTTTTGACAGGCATAGCCCGAAGGTACGGGAATTAATATAAGATTATTATGTTTATTGTGGATAAATTTAGTAATTGATTTTTTTAGAACATCATGCTGGTGTTAATTTTTGACACTTCTATTGTTATTTGTTACATAGGAATAATTTCATTTCATTAGCCCAAGCATGTGCAAAACTCAAAATTATTAAGACTTACCAATAAAACAAAAAAGTGCAAAATATGTTGAAATGTAAAATTTAAAATCCATGGTTACATAAAGTCCTATGAAGAGATACACATCGCAAAATTTAATGTTCTATTTACAACTTTAACACAAACTTGATAACTGTCAAATGTTATCTCAGCCTCTGATCGACCGACTCACTTTACAACAGTTGCGCATTCGCGAGAAAATAATCCAAAATATGGGCGGTGATAATCAGATTATCCGCCACAGAGTGACACATGTTGCGAAAGACATCTCGAACGCAGTTTCCAATATCATAAAATTAAACTTGAAAATCAAACATTATAAAAATATAGATTTTATCTTGTCGATATTCAATCTTGTATTAACACATTTTTGTTAAATGCCGGTACAAAGAGATTATGAATTAACGCAAGAAATTGCGACTACCCGAGTCTTAAGACATTATTACTGGAAACAATTTATCCACTTTCCATTCAATGAGCTTTTCGGTTAACTTTCTAATTGGTGTGACATAGCGGTTTTACGTTTTGTGAGGCGACTGTTTGCCACGTGCTTTTGTTTACATATTTTCCTTGCCGTATGCACGACCAATCAAAATCATTTGTAATTTTAAGCCACGCCTTCTATTGGAATAATGTATATTTTATTTGATCTTATTTAATGTGTTGCAATTCCTTAATAAATAATATATATAAAATCATATGCTGTGCTCTTGGTATAGACTTCGAAAATATCGAACTAAGCTTTCTTAAACTGTCAAAAATTTATTTTAATTAAAACAATTGTGGACACAAAAATGTCTCGACTGCAACTAATTAACAAAGGCAAAACAAAAACGGTTGATTGTGAAACTGAGGTAAAGGTCATGGTCTAATGACATATAGCAGACTGAAAGGGTACCAATCACGATCTAACTACACGGCAAATGTGGTATGTCTAGTGCATTACAGTTGTTGAGAAATGGAATTGAATGTCAAAAATTACATCACTCAACCATAAAAATGAGGTCAAGATCAAATGCCATATAGAAGACTGACAAGATCTCACCAGATCCAACAACATGTACACATCAAATATGGTGGAACTAGATGTTCAGACATCGGCTTGAATGTGAAAACTTTTTACAAAATTGACACAAGACCATTCATCCATGAATATAAGGTCAATGTCATATGACATGTATAAAACTGAAAATACCCATCAAAATCTTACAATCACCGTCCGACTGAGAGCATTAGTTTGCTGTGTAGGACGTTAATAACTTTGAACCCCCTCCCCCCAAAAAAATCTTACAACAGATGAAATGTAATGAGTCTAGGTATGACAGTAGTTGTAAAATGGACTTATGTGTAAAAAATCTGCAAAGTCACCTACCGGTAACAATGAATATTAGGTCAAGGTCGGATTACATATAGCAGACTGGTAAGTACTCACCAAGATCCGCAACTTAAGACCAAATATGATGGATCTAGGTACACAGTTGTTGAGAAATGGATTTGAATGTAAGAACTTGTCACAGATTTCAACTTTCTTTTTCAAAGTTATTGAACCATGAAAATGAGGTCAAGGTCAAATGACATATGACTGGTCGACAGGTTCATAACATGACATATCTGCATATTAAATTTGGTAAGCCTGGGTAAAACAGTTCGAGAGATATAAAGCTTACGCCGCCGCCGGTGAGAAACACCTACAGTATATGTCTCGCTTCGGCGACTAAAACACTTTTTTTAGGAAACACTGTGACGATATCAAAAGGCATTTCTCCCGTTTGCACAATTTGGCATTCACTTTGAAACCTGTTTGGCCAGAAAACGGAAAAATCAGGGTCTTTTATTCGTCTTTGTGTATCAATGTGAATTTCATACCTTATCACATATAAATGCTACCTGTCAGTCAAGCGGCAGGTCTTTATGTCATCACATATAAGAAGTGCCCCTAGATAGATACGTCCCTGGTCTAAGAAACTATTGAACAAACAATTAATCATAGAAAAATACTCGAAGTTGGAGTTTTTTGTGTACAATTTTATAATCTATTTATTATTGCAAATAAACTAGAAAAAGGAGGATATGGTGTAAATATTCATGACACAAAAATCTCATATGTACAAGTAAATTTCAAGCAAAGGAACAGCGCTTTAATTGCTGTTCTTCATCTCAAAGTCACAGTGGGGCCTTCAACACGGAGAAAAAACTCTCACTTCACCGTAAGTTTAAGACGGCCCCTAGCACCGATTTGAGCGGAATTCTTTGCTAGATGTCGACGACACTACATCTGCGCATTGAAGAACACAAATGTGGGGTAAGGTCAACAAATTACAGATAACCACGGGCAAAGAAATTTAACAAAATCCGTCATAAGTTGCCCAACAGTAATATATACAAAATCAAATACAATGTTTAAACAAACACAGGGCGTTCATTTCGGCTGCACCTTATATACAAATGCTACTTCGGGTATATTTTTAGCTCGAACTCTTGAAACATTTTTCGACACACAGATAATAGACACGGTAAAACAAAAGAAAGGGGTTATGGGGAATTAGAATTACATGTATATACAAAATTCCATTTAACTTACTTAAAATCTGAATATGCGAAAAAACATGAATGACAAAGATTTGGGGTTGAATCCAGAAAGACAGCTGTTTCGAGATTGTTTCAGGAGTTTACTAAAGTTGGAACTGCCACATTTATGCATAAATCTGATTCTGATTTTATATGGTTGCTAGTTATTTTCCCAAATGGTAACAAACCTGAAAGACTTCACGGAAATTTACCAGAGTTGGAATCACCATAATTTTAAATTTGAAATCTCCATTGTGATTGATCATCTGATGTTGTAATTGTATGGTTGCCAAGAATTACAGATCCGAGTGCGTTCCACGAAGTTTATAAAAGTTGGAATTGCCACTTTATAATTCTTAAACTCAATATGATGGCAATTTGTTTTCTTATTTCGTTTGTGTATGGTTGCTAAGTACTTTTCAAAAATAAATAAATAAATAACAGGTTTGAGAGACTTCCATGCAGGACCAATGTTCGTACTACCATATTGTTTAATCTTACGACTCGAATTAGTTGCAATTTATCTTCTGACACCATTTGTACATGCAAGTCTGAGACACTTCCAGGAAAATTAACAAACTTGAAATTTCCATATTTTTAAATATATACTCCTCAGCATTAAAACTGATCATCTTTTTCTTTTAATGCAAGGAGATCAAGTAATTTTCCATCAGTTAACAGGTCTTAGAGGCTTCCAGGAAATTTACCAAAGTGAGAACTGCATTTATTTTAATATTTAGACTCCATACGATTTCAATTGACGTTATGATTTCTTTTCTATACAACTGGTAGGTAATTTTCCAAAATATAACAGGTCTGAGAGTCTTCCAGGAAATTTACCGAAGTTGGAAATGCCATCCATGCAACTTCCTAAAAAGTTTCATTTTAGGTATCTAGGATAGATTCCGAGAAAACAAAACCTTGAACATAACTTTTAATAATAAAACAACCATTTTCCAATTTTAAACATGGTTTTGGGATAAAGGTCTCAATTTGCCTCCCTAGCATGCATGCAACTTTATGAAATCTAAAACTGTTTCGCCTGCGGGACCTTTACCTCAGAGTCACCAACATATTCATCCGTAACATACACTCAACTTAATAACAAGTTGCATTTAGGTATCTAGCATCGTTGCTGAGGAAACAGCAACTTGGTCGTAATTTTCAGTAAAAAGGCAAATTTTCTTAGTCGAAAAATGATAATCTTGAACGACTTTGACGTCAAGGTCACCTAAATTTAGATGCATATGATGCGCATCGCCCAATAAACCATCCCAGGCGCGGATTCAGGCGGGGGCGTACCCGGCGCCCCCCCCCCCCTAAAAACGAAAAAACTATAATTTTTAAGTCTTAATTTTCGTGATTTCTATGAGCTTTCCTGGATCCGCGCCTGCATCCTGCCAAGTTTCATGAAGCCAACTTGTTTAGTAACTGTATTAATAAATGAAAACATGGAGGTAAAGTGAACGCGAGCACGGAAACAATTCCAATAGTCCATCTTTACTGCGTGTAAAAATGATGTTCTAATATGGGGTCCTGAAAACGTTAACAGGATTTACCCATAATAAAATCTCCAATAAAATATGACTAATAATGATGTTTTAACGATAACCTTGATGTAAAAGTTCACTTAAGTCACTTACAAGTCCCAATGTGTTGTGTTTAAATTAAACGAGGTTTATTTACCACATTTCCATAAAAGTTTTGAAGTGATATTCCGTTTGTTTTTTGTTTTTTGTTTTTTTTTTGTTTCTTGAAATATCAATTTTCTGCACGTGACTAAACTTATATCGTTATATTTATGATAGAATTTGGTAAATGTAACTAATTTGTGGTAACGAAATCCTTTAATTAGGCCACTCCAAATTTATTTCTAGTTCTTTGGATTATTAGTTATAAAATAGGCTCGAGAGAGCGAAACTTTTAATTTAATTTTTTTTCTTGCAATGGCAAAAATTTGGAGTGCAACTTCAATAACTGATGCGAAAAAATAAGTTCAAAGTTTTTTCCTTCCCTTTTGTATTTTTTAGGAGCGAGCAAGCAAATTTTTTGTTCATATAGTTCGGAATAACGATGAACATTCAGTCTAAAATATGGAAAAAAAATGCAGCGTGTAAAGTTGTTTTTTTAATCAAGCCCAAGGGGGGTTTGAGTTATCTATTACGATGTTAATTTTAAAATTCGTCACGTTATTTCAAAAAAAGATGTTGATTTCTGGTTCTAAAAAACGTACATTAAAATCTTTTTATCTATATATAATCCGTTATTACCTGTATCTTCTGCAATTAAATCTAATCAGAGAATTATATCGTCTTGCGGATTAAGAAATATGAAAATCGCCATTTTGGTTCGACAGTGACGACCGGTAGAGGTACAACAGCTGCAAA
>JAULBM010175342.1:0-17796 GCA_032357055.1 Geukensia granosissima
AAGCAAAAAAGGTGAACATATAACAATAAATAACTAACAAAACAACAACAACCACTGGGCTACAGGTTCCTGGCTTTAACTGCAAGAGGCGTTGATTTTCATTGCATGCATGTTGACAATAACCTTTTTAACAAAGCCGATTGAAAAGCATAAGAACCGCATAAAAATTTGCAAAACCAAATAACAATTAATGTTTCGAAGCTTGAAATGATTTAAATATAAAAATAGCATGCTGTTAATCACTAAAACCAAACCGATCAAATACACGAAACACATAACTACCAATAAAAATTTGATCACATCATTGAGATTGTCAAAAGCACAAGGTATTCCTGATGTACTTCCAAAGATTCTCATTAGCACAAGGTATTCGTAAAGTACTTCCATGGAATGTCAGTGGCACACGGTTTACGAGAGGTATTTCAATCTAGAGTTTGTCAGTAGCACAAGATATTCTCGGTAAGGACTTCCAGAGATTGTCAGTAGAACAAGATATTCGAAAAGGACTTCCAGAGATTTAGGTAGCACAAGATATTCGAAAAGTACTAACAGATATTACCAGTAGCACAAGATGTTTGGAAAGTACTCCCAGAGATCGTCAGTAGTACAAGGCATTCGGTAAGTACTTCCATGCATTACTAAAGTACTTCACGGCATTCGGAAAAACATTCATGCGATAGGTTCATTTACCAATCATATCCGTTGCTATGGTTTTTTAACCATTTCCGTGTTAAACTCTAAACTAGGCACAACAGTAAATATATTGTAAAGTTATTGTTCACTTATATTGTCAATATTGGACAACTTTTTTTTAATTAGTCATTTATGAAAAATATTGGCATTTCTTGTACTGAGTATATTGGTCTATTCTGACGTACATGTAGATGTAAGATATATGAGAGAAAACTATTTTGAATTATTTATCTGTCGTGTCTTCGTTATTAGAAAGAAGATGATCAAATAAGAAAAAACGAAGGGAAAAACACAGACATTGTGGAGGATGGTATATTCTTGAATAAAGTCAAAAAATTGTAATGATTAATCACATGAATCATTCGTTTGCTTAGCAACATTGATCTAGATCGGAGATTCTGATACATTTTTACCAAAATCTGTGAGTGTATTGGTTAAATAAAAATCAGTTGCAACATTGTCTTAAAACAAGCCTAAATACGGAGGTCGGTTAGGGCGACTTGATAAAATAATGTCGTAATATCAGCATCGCACGCCGAAATTATGATCAAGTTAAGTCAAAATGAGGTCATAATTGAATTTTTTTCAAGTGGCCTTAACCGGCCTCCGTACCTAACAGACATTTCAATATGCATAAAATGTAACGTCTCGAACAACCATTTCCTACATACAATGTTAGCTAGAGAACCATATATATCTGTAAATGGTCACGCAAGCCGTAAATTAACAACGATTCAACAACCTAAAATATTTTCAAGGTCAAAGCTGACTCTCTGGAGAATATAATTATGTGAAAGCTTTTGAAGGGTTCATGACAGTTATGTGTAAGCCAAATTTCTTTTCAAGGGTTCATGACAGTTTCTTCAACTGTTGCTATTTAGAAAGAAATATGTCTTTTATACCAATCATGATCTTACTACGACTTAATTATATTTCGTGTAAGATAATGTTGTAAAAGATTTACAAAAGAACATCTTCACAAAAATTCATTTGTTTGTTTGATGGGTGATTACATCATCCCGTTTTATTGATTTTAGTTGAAACATCTAGAATCCATGATATTTTTTCAAATAGTTTATCATGCATTGATGTTATTTCTAAAAAAAAACACTATTGTATTCGGTTATTTTTTATTCTACATGTTCCGCAAAATATAGTTGGAAACTCAGTAAATTTTCACACGAAAACCTTGTTGGATTTCTGCAAAACAAAAATATATTGACCGTAATTTAAATAATATCGATTTGTCATTGCAAAACCAAGATCGTTACTCTTGTTCCCGTTCTGAATATGCCTGATATATTGCCCGCAGGACGTTCAACATCTATCAATCGGTCAGTCAACTATTTTTATTATTATCTTCTGCAATTCAGACATTTGGTAACAGACAACCTGATGAATATTTCCATGCAGACATGCTGAATTCACCTTGGTTTTTTGTAGGGTTCTTGTTTTCAGTGTATTGTTGTGTGTTCTATGTTTGTCTTTCGTGTTTTTTTTTTTTTTTTTTTTACCATGGTCTTGTCTGTCTTCCGACTTACCTATTCTGTCTGCCCCTTTGGTATCTTCGAATTTTTTTATTAACATTATTTAGGCGTACTAAACAATCACTATTACTACAGTTTATTTCTTTTGTACTAAGGTATATACTGTTTTTAATTTCTACTCTTGCTGATAAATGTGGATTATTCTTATTTTCGACCTTACATTAGAATTATTGATGATAAGACTTTGTCAAACAGAACTCTTATAAGGAAATAATCGATAATTCTTGCATGATAAAGTTAGAAGACAGTTAAATGATAAAAATGATAAAATTGGATGAAATAAAACATTTGAAAGAATTGTGTCCGGAATACAAAATTAGTATTTCCTCACAAAAAATGTAGGTTTCAGAACTCAGAAATTTTCCATCGGACAACAAATCTTAAATTGGACGCTTTTGTAGCTTGAAATAAAATAATGAGATTTGCATTATGATTTTTGGCGTTCTAGCTCATAGTTTTTGCACGCAAGGCTACAAAGTTGAATTTTTGACCAAGAAAATTTCAAAATTCCATATTTATGACAAAGTGTATACGACAAGTATGCCATAAGCCATCTTTCATAAACCCCGAAAATAGTCTTCATGTGAAAATGCAAGTAACTGTTAAGTATATTGGAGGTACTTCAACTGCTTCAGACTATTGTTCGCTCAGATTTTAAATCAAAGATATTTTATTGATTATGACAGAATTTTGTATAAATATTTAAAATTTTTTCTTTAGAATATGTTTTAAATTTCCTCGAACAAATCGATGCATAAATTACGTATTCTGAACACACTTTACTGGCTCTGTTGGTATGATTGTTTCTATTACAATCTGTTTCTGCTGGAAAGTGGTTGAAAACAGTTCCTAATTAATCATTCAATTACAAATTTTAGACTCACCTAAAAAGAAGAACCCAACCAAAAAGCCTCCATTTTGACTCGCCGGTCATCAAATTTCATTTTTCGTATTTTTACTATCTTTTGTGCTTCGTGTAACATTTTATGTAAACCAATGGGTCTTAACACAATATTGCTGGTTATTTTTTTGGTCTTTTGATAATTCAGATAATCATCTTTCTCTAGAATCATTAGAATCTGATCATCTTTCTGCTTTAGAAATACAGCTTCCCTTATGGTAGAGACTCCGATTCATTTAAAAAGAGCGTAATGGGACCTGTTAAAGTTTAATTTCAACTGTTATTTGGTGGATGGCTGTTTCCTGGACAATCATGTCAAATCGCATATTTTTACGTCTATTTTCCAAAGTATTTTACAATCGAAGTAGTAGTTTGGTTATTAAACTGTTATGACATATTCATTGATCATTGTCATGAAACACAGGCCTATTATTTGAAGTTTGATATCACCAATTGATGCTATCATTAACACAAGAGACATCATATCCGACAGCTTTTAAATATTATATGACCATCAATATCAAATTTTGATTGATTGATTTTTGGTTGCAAGACGTCCATCAGCTAATATTTCATGCATATTCAGCACGAGACAAGTTCAGCATTTATAAAATGCTCGAAAAATGGTGTCTGGTGGGACAGAACAGGGCAATGGTCTTTGACTGCCACGGAGAATGGGAGTGATGGGTAGGGAGGAAAAGATTAGCATTTTGTTGGACATCAGCCTTCTCTATTTTTTTCGAAATTTACAAATAGGTTTGTTTGTTTGTTTGATTTGGTTTTAAACGCCACTTTCAACAATATTTCAGTCATATCGCGGCGATCAGGTTTACTTGTGGAGGAAGCCGGAGTACCCGGAGAGAACCACTGACCTTGGGCAGGTTACTGACAAACCTTATCACGTGCTATGCGAGTTAAACGCAACCCGTTTGTGTATGGTACAAAACCAGGCGCGAACTCACGCCGTATAGGTGATAGGATACAGTGATCTGTACAGGTAAGATTAAATCAACTACCTAGACCACTCGGCCATCCAGGCCCCCAGTTTGAATCTAGTTGTATCCCATATATCAATGTGCTTTTGATAAGTTCCAAGGTGGTGAAAGGATAAACCCCGGCCTTGAGTTTTAGTGATACTATTTTCCAATTTGTAATCTTCACATTTTACATTTTGATCTTCCTTCGTGCCGATTATTTTAATAGAAAGATTTGGACATTGTGTAAGCTCCACCACAAAACTTGACTAGAAAATAAATGCTGTATTTGCCAGACAGAAAAATAAGTTAAAATCATTTCCTACTAGGTATGAGGTCAGGGAAGATAGAAACGGGTATGTCATGATTGCAAGAAATGGTTCTATATCCCAAGACATTACCAAGCCTATGATTTCACTTGATCCTAGAAGATTGAACGGAGGAGACTGAATTGAGGAAACACTCCGAAAGAACTGAACAAAATTTCACCGAAGTCGCAGACTGATGTCAAATAATAGCAAGCTCAGAAGAGCAAATAAAATGATAACTTCTTCAATTAGAACATACATCATGTGTATGATAGCAAGAAAAAGTAGACGATTGGGCATCAAAAGCAAAATGTGTTTTCTTTCTGATAGGACAGACCCATCACAATACCCTCGAGAAGCCATATAACTACAATGTAACTAGATAAATGATTAAATGAATGATGGCTAGCTTTAGCCAGGTTAAATTGTTAACGGCACATTTTAACTAAAAAACTAATTGATCGCTCAGATTTTTCATAGCTTCTTGTCTATTTAATTGTATTTAAAAGAAACCAAAACAAAGGAAGTTGATCCAGTGGTTTTCTGGCTAGCTGATTTAGCCGGTCTGTACCAGCAGTGACTGGAACAACTCGGAGTTGATGACTTAAAGACAAACTTTCAACAGAATTACTTGAAGGGTAAAAGATAGGAATGAAATATTCTTTTAGCATTTAAAGAAGATGTCGGTACAGTTTGTTCGAAGGCAGTTAACGACGACAAGCCATTATCAAAAGCAGGGAAATCCTTCGTCAAAAATGATGGATCTTAAGATTCGATTCCATCTACGCTTTTTCAAAGCCTGTGGGCCGGGTGATATAGGTTGTTGATTTAAACTCACCTTTAAAAATCACTGTAGCCTATCACCTATAAGGCACCAGTTCGCAAGTTTGTACCATCCAAATACGGGATGCGTTTAACTCGCACGGCACGTGGCAAGGTTTGTCAGTTACCGTCCCAAGGTCGGTGGTTTTCTCCGGCTTCCCCCACCAGTAAAACTGACCGCCGCGATAAGACTGGTTTGTTCTCAACCTCAACAACGGATAATATTAACCACAATCCAACCGAATCAACATCTTCATATTATGAAGCAATTTTTTCAATATTCCAACACCCAACTGCAGAAAACAAGGAAAAAATTACATGATTCATGGCAAATAGACAGTTATATTAAGGCAGTTTGTAATCTTCAACAGTACCAAAATCACTTTTTCGGGATTAAAGATCCGATTTCCCAAACCCGTTGAAACCATCCAGTGCTTATTGTTTTGAAAACAGAGAATGATTTAAAACGGTCAACACATTCAGTTGCAATATTTTATCATCGTATAGACAAGATCGAGGCATTGTATGAAAGGACTGGTCCTGCCGCCATTGTTGGCAAAGCCAGAGTTGATATGTTGCTAGTAAACTAATATCGTTTGATGCTATTCCGCCCGCAAAAGCATTGATTTAGCATACCAAACATGCAGCATATCAAGCTGGTTGCAAATGGGCTCAGACATTGGCATGTTCATTTGAAGAAATAAGTAATTGTTATTGGGGTTGAATGAAAACGTATGGCCATTTGTATGGTGTAAGCTACCTCGAATTGCTGAGTCATGCGAGCATCTAACAAAATGTCGATGTAAGCAAGAATGTTGAGGCCGATGTAAGTGCTTCTAGGTTTTGTAATTGTACTGTTATTGATGTTTAGAAGCTGTCAGGAGAACTGACTAACTGGAAATTTTTCAATATATAAAATTCTTTTTATAAAAATGTTTTTTTTTTGGTTGTTGTTAAGGAATTGACCTCATTTGTATATATGTACATAAAATATTACTATCTTTAGTTACGATTTAAAAGGTTAAAAAAATAAAATCCTTGAAAATCATTAGGAATGTCTTACTACTTTATAAAACGGAAAATCTAATCTTTAAGTTGCTATAGGAAGACAATTTGTTGATAGTCTCGGAATTTAACATATTTGGAGGTCCTTTTGAATCCAAAATGGCATCCAAAAATGTCTTTTGTATTCTGTATGTATGCTGATGAGTACGAAATTGTACCTAGCAAATATATGTCGAGTTACGGGTTCTAATTTTTTGGAATTTTTGAATACATTTTATAAATTTAATTTCTAAGAAATTTGAGTGATTGGCTTCCATCCTAAAAATGGCCGCCATTATAATTTTTAGGTGGCTAATGTGCTCTTATGTAAAACGAATGGTTAAACGTGCCACATGCAAAATTTGGTGCTTGGATCACAAAGTGAAAGATTCAAGTGATATTTGGGGTTTACCTGCTGCGCTAGTTTCCCTGAACTGAGTATCTCATGTTTTGCCTGTTATTTCTTAAAGCAATAACAAGATCTGAAAATGAAATTGAGACTGAGATTTAACTATCTTACCGACAATAGAATTTGGTGTTCAAGTATCACAAGTGCCGTTGTTTGTCCTGTGCTTATGTGAAAATTGCCGTTTTTTTGAAAAATTCTAAATTCTTTCATTTTTTCCGACATTTTACATAAATATATGTCAATAGATATAACATCTATCAAAATATTTTATGTTTTCAGAAATTCACAAATCCTGCGAGCAAAAATTGTTATAACCGAAAACGACATAATTTCCCAATTTTCCATATGAGTGGAGAGAAACTTAGAATATGAACAAAAATTTCGAAATATATACAAAAGTTACCGGAACTTTTTGTCTTTTTAGTTATATAAAAACTATGAATATTCCTCTAAGGGATTTTTTAAATTTTAATAAAAAGTGAGAGACTCATTTCAGTGAAACATAATTTATCTGTCTGGGATAGTGTCCATATTTTCATTTTAAAATATCCTTTCTGGAAAATCAAGGTTGTATTGGGGTTGTATGCCTTGGTGGATTAAAATGAAAAAAAATCATATATATGTTAACAATGTTAGTGTTGTTTCTTGTCTTTACTTGCGTTTTTTCAAATTCTTATTCTTTTTACCCAAGACAAGGTGTTATAAGGCCTCTCGTTAGCCCTGAATTACGCGCATACTTTGTTATTTGGAAAACACCTTTATAAAGGTATTTTGAACACTTATTTTATTCAGATACTAAGCAAATGATTTTATATTTTTGTGCATTTTAGGTACGTCTTTATAAGTTGTTTCATTGGTTGTGTCAACAGTAAAATATTTTCACTGCTACATTAAGATTTCTTAATTTTACATTTCTTTGCCAGTCCATAATCATGCTAATGGCTAGCAGGTGATCAGGATATTACCACATATCTTGATAATTTCTGACTTCAAGTCTTTAATTTTCCTTTACATTCATAAATATATAGTTAAATTCAAGGAACAATCAAATTTACTTTAGTTCTTTAAACGTACTGCAGTGAAGTCGTTAAACCGGATACTGCTTCAACGCTTCACTTTCATCTTATGTTGGTTGGTTTGTCCAAGTATTTTTCTAACTTCTTCTTCACTGTTGCAATATATTTTCAAGGGGCCTGGGTGGCCGAGTGGTCTAGGTAGTTGATTTAAACTTACCTGTACAGATCACTGTATCCCATCACATATACGGCGTGAGTTCGCGCCTGGGTTTGTACCATATAAAAACGGGTTGCGTTTAAATTGCATCGCACGTGATACCTGCCCAAGGTCGGTGGTTTTCTCCGGGTACTCCGGCTTCCTCCACCAGTTTAAATGACCGCCGCGATGTGACTGAAATATTGTTGAAAGTGACGTTAAACCCCAATCAAACAAATATATTTTCATAGTTTTTCTCCACTGCACTTTGCTGCTGTTTTTTTTTCATGGTTTACCGGAATAAGAATAAATCCAACATGGGTGATTTACTTTTTAGCACTAAAACAGGAAGTTCGAACATAAATAGACCCTGATGATGTACTTGAAACGACGTGAAAGTTACATAAAACAAGTCTTACAAGCTACCTTCCAGACAAAATAAATAGGATTAAATAAGCAACAACTAAAATAACAATACTGAAACAAGGGGTGCGCAAATGAATCATTCAAAGGTGTTAACACGAGCCCGAAACAAAAACTAAGGAAATGAATGGAAATTGGCCCTATAAGAAATATTTACCGAGTTCTGTGACACAGGGCCGATTATCGGCTCAAAGTTGTATTCTTTTCAGTATCAGAGAGCCAACTCATCGGCCTTTTCAGATCATGTTGTTTCTCAGACGTCACAGCACTAGAGACTTTGTGAAGGCAAAACATGACGTCAAAAGCTTTAAAATGATATATTATTGAAGCAGAATTTCCGTATTCTTTTTTCCTCGTCCAAACCGCTGTTCTTTTGTAAGTGTTCAACTTTATGGATTTTTCTTTAAAAAGTGGAAAACTTATTTTCTGTTAAAATATTGTACTGTATCACTATCAATTTTATCAAGAGACATGTACAGCGCTTGCGAAATTCACTATTAATTCAATATAAACAAATGCACATGATCATAAAAATGTGAAATTTTAAATCAAAGATAAATTAAACTGTTATGTATTAATTTTTATATACTTTTTTGTAATATGAGGTAGAATATCTTTGGCAACCTGGAATTAAATTGTTCCAATTTAAACACGAAAATGCCATGCAGTGAACAAATAGCGAAAAATAGAATAAAACATACAAGTTTCTGCTTTTTAAGAACCAAAAATTCATAAAGGCTTTAAAAAATTGCACTTAGTATAGTTGTTCCTACCGTCGGATTTTGCTACCAATTGTTAGGATTTGAATACTTCTTTTACTATGTTTGGATCTGGGACGTTCTATGTTTTGGTTCTAATGCTACTGATGAGAGTTTACTCGTTGAAATGTTCATATTTAGCATATGAAAATTCTGCATTTTTATAAAATATTATTAAACTTGTATTTTTTTCGACTTAAACTATGCAAAAACTTCCCGAAACCATGTCATGGACTGGGACAGTTTTGGCCTAATTCAACTCTATGCTTTTGTTGCTTCATGAGATTCATGTTTATACTTTGAATTGAAATACATTAAAAATTCTGTCAAAAACGTTCTTGACTTCACTTTCAGGTTATCTCTGTTTTTCTTTAAATATCTTTTTGTATATATGAATTATTTTGCGCTTATACTTTTAAAATGTAATATTTAAATCCATAAATATTTTCTGCGATGGTAATAAACAAATGTTTGTAATGTGAAGACAGTATTAAGATTTACAAGAAAACAAAAACAGTTTATTTTTCTAAATATATTTGGGAATTTAAGAATTCCTGTGTAGAGTTGAAGAAAGGGAAGATAGTAAAAGTCAGGGCGGGCACACAACATCTGATCAAGCAGTTGACGAAAGTTCAAAATCTAATGGTCTCCATATATATATTAATATAGTCAATTTGTACAAGAAAGAATTAGAAGGTACATTTGTCATGTGATAATTCGGCAATTCCATAACACGAACTATATGCACACTAAATTAGGTCCTTCTAGGTTTAATATGTAGTTGCAGAATTACAGACTTAAAAAAAACTCACGCCGCCGCCACCGCCGCCGCCACCTGATAGTAATACCTATGTCTTGCTTTCGCTTTCGCAACTTCGTTACAGGGGAGTCAAAACAATGTCAGCCGTATTAAAGTCTAAGATGTCTTTCTTTGTTAGAGCACACGTCGCTTGTGCTAATAAATACAGTGATTGTGATATTGTCAAAATGCGGATTTTTTAATTGACAACATTTTTGTAGAATTTGGTGGGAGAGCTTTTCAACAGACCGTTGGCATTCCAATGGAAACAAAGTGTGCGCCCCTACTAGCCGACTTGTACTCGTATTAAGCAGAATTCGTTCAGGGACTCCTGTGAAATAAAAAATATATTGGCCAGATCGGTTAATTTTACTTTTCGCTATACCGATGAAGTTTTGTAATTGAAAAATCCTACGTTCAGTGAACATCTCGACCAAATATATCCCAGCGAACTAGAATTTAAGGAGACCACAGACTCAACAAAATCTGTTCCATACCTAGATTTATTCCTCGAAATTGATCAAGATGGAAACTTGTTTCTAAGATTCGACAAACGGGATGTCTTCAACTTTCCTACTGTAAACTTCCCATATTTATGTGGCAATATTACTGCTTCTTCTGCCGCCGTAGATTATGTTTCACAGTTGATTCGATAATCTCGTGCTCGTTCGAAGTATTTGGATTTTCTGAAAAGAACATTGCTGTTGTCGCTTAGTCACTACAACAAGGATACATCTAATCAAGGTTGAAGTCGTCCCTCGTAAAATTTTATGGTCGCCATCACGAATTGGATGATCCATATGGTATCGGTGTATCTCAACTAGTATAAGACCTTTTACCGGTATGACTAAAATAAGTAGACCTCTTGTCGGATTGACTTTAACCTGGACCAGATTTTAAGGATTCAACGACGGGTAATGCGCGCAAGACAGGTGATGCTTACTTACCTTCATGAGCACCTGATCACACTCCTGGTTGTAAATGACTTCGTGGATTCCAAGCCTTTAAATTTTTCCTTTGGTTTCGTTTCATATTTTAGTTTCTTTCAAATTTGTCTTGTCTCTGGACTATTGACTTCTGATCTCTCACATAGGTATTTTACACTTGAGTTAGGGATTTGAAGATACCAAGGGGCAGACAGAAATCGTTAAGTCGGAAGACATGACCATGGCCAACAAAATAACACTCATACAAGTTTTTACATGAAACTATTTTTTTATGACAAAATATGATTTGCAAAGTCATTACAAGTTATCATTCTAACTTAATTGTTATTCAGTGTTCATACTAAAATTGGTTATACTGTTGTAACAAACATACAACAGAAAAAATAAACCCGAAGAGGAAAACAAGTGCGCGCTGTCTGTTCCACCCCCTGAATGTCTCATACATTAACAGTCATTATTATGTAAGACATTAATCGTCACAGGACCATAATCATCTATCATAATAGCACTTGGTATGCTTTGTTTTTCTGTTGTGAGTTTCTTGATTTTCATACGGCATTTTCTTCAGGTAATGCAGCCAAAATAATTGTAAATTATCCCTTCAACATACATTTCAGGCCGAAAGCTACTCCACTCTTATTAACTTCCTTAACTCTTCAAAATCTTGCATAGTAACCGACATGACGCTTGCATGTAAAAAAAAGAAAAGTGTGAATGTTACGACATTATTTTTATGGAAACCTAAACATTACAACAAATCTTCAACAATAATCACCGCTCGACTGATGCGTTGACTGACTGTACGTTTATTGAATTTAAAAATGTGTAAAATTTGTGTTGAAATTGGATCACCATATTACCTACGGAAATCGCAAGTTATTTATTTAAAAAATCCTGCCAAGCCCAGGAGCGGGGAACAAAAAAGATTTTCTGGATCCTGATACAATATTTATAAAAGTTTTGGGGAAAAGATATTTCAGTCGATTTTATCATCCTTCTTTTTCAAGATCCCAAACTATTGATCAGTTCCTATTTTTATATTCTAGGTTTACAATGCGGTTCAAGAAAGTTAATTTAACTGTTCTAAAGGGATGATTTCAAAATACGTTAAAAGTTTTTTTTTGGACCATGTGCTGAGGTGTGGTGATTCCCTCGACTATAACTCCACGTCTTCCCTTGTCAAATAAAGAATATCGTATTAGGGTGAGGGCGAACACATTTTAAATCCGGGGCAAGGATTGTGTTCGTACATTCTTACGATACTATTAATCATAGAAAACCTATAGGGTCTGAATATTTACACCAGACCTACGTACTATTCGCATGAACATTTAATTCATCGAATACAAGGCATTTGTATTACTGAGAAGATGCATGACCTGTCCCCCCTGACAATGGTCGGATCATTTCACAAATTTAAAGACAAAAAACAGTCTTGCTCAAATAATCAGTTCGCGCGAATAAAATTACGTAGCCCCCCCGACATTTCGTGCATAAAGTGGTTTAGAGATGAAAAGTGAGAAAAAAATGATTTGGTGAGAAATATGGTGATGAATGAAGTTTTGAAAATAATTTCATTTCAAGTTTAGTGCTGGAAATTTGTTGGGACATTTTTTATGGATCAGCTATTGTGTTTGAAATTGTTTACACTGCTACACAATTTTGCGCCGTGGCTATCTCAGATCCCCATATAAAACTTAATTTGAAATGAAACGCGAACAATTAGACACTTAGTTAGTTAATTAGTTTTGTAACAATCTGGTAATTTATTAATAATGTTAAGATTCTATTTACCATAATGGTGTTATTTTAAAAGTAACACACACAAAAAAATAAATGGCCGAAATTTTTTCTCAACGGTTGCCATGTTAAGATTCGATTGTATAGAATTGTTTGTTATTTTGATTAAGGCATGATGACAAATATTTCTTAAACCGAATTTCGAAGAACTACATCTTGGGTCATTGCACTCTCTCACTCACTTAGCTTTAAGCAAGCTGAGATAGGCCAAAAACTAACAAACGATTATTGAAGTAAATTTACCGTGACGTGATCCACTGATCGGGTGTGATAAGCTGGAAAATTATGTCAACTTTGGAATTTTTCCTGAAACAATACAGTAAAGAACAGAGCCCAAATTTCGCACATGTGCTAATTGACATGTTAAGAATTATTACAGTGTATTAGAATTTGTTTCAACGGAATTGGTGATCCTAACTTTTAGAGATCCCAAACTATAGAGCCAAACTAAAGAGACCCACCGTTATAATCTTGTAGAGGGATTTGTGAAGAAAATATTGATATATTCGGTAATTTTACAATTGTCTACATTGCTTTTGTAAATGATAATGCTAAATACCTAATAAAAGTCTTTATTTTAAAGATTTTAAATATCTGTATGAAAACTTGCAAGTAATATAAATAATTTCTGTGGACCTTATTCGCCTCGTATAATAGAGAGTTCCAAATCTATAATAATATCGGCCTGTATTTATCAGGAAACCGAGTTCTACCCAGAGCCCGGAATATCGAAACATTAAATTTTGCTATGGTTTTGGGGTAAAAATTTTAGAATTTGATATTCTTTAAGGTACCATTTCTAGGTGAAATTTCGGAAGGGGGTGTCCTCCTGATGGGTACTTTTTCAAAACTCATACAAATTGACCGGTTTTTCCTTAGGGTTTTTTTATTATTCAAAAATAATATCTATATTTTATGATGGTAATCCACTAGGCTTGGATAATCGGATACTACAGACACAGAAAGATCTGCATAATATGTAGACTTATCATAAGGGCGGATGGAAATCAAATCCTTACGACAAAAGAGATTTTCACATTGTGAACTTTCCGTTTATGTATTGCAACATTCAAGTAACAGCTCCATGTGAATTATTTATCACTCAGTTGATAGGGTACCCTAGGGACTGAACATCCCCTCAGGATTTTGTTCAGAAAAGCTAGCTGTTAATTGACTTTACAGCTGCTTTACGAAGGATTTGACTTGAATCTTTTCGGTCGCCATCATGACTCGATGGATTGTTACAAAATAACCAATACACAACAAAAATAAAAATCTTTCCACTGCCATAACGTCGATTCCGTCCATTCATCGTTGTGGTTACCATCGACAGTCACTAACAATCTTCTTTGACAAAGTAACTCTAGGAGCTGTTTAACCTTAGTTCGCCTTCATTTTAATGTTTTGTTTTATTCAAGCTTGTGTTTTCTGTGTAGTGTTTGAGAACTGATTTTTGTCTGTTGTTTCGTTCTGTCATGATCTTGTCTGACTTCTGACTTAGCGATCTGGTTTCTATTGAATTTTCACGATTTCTTAAAGATAACTAATTTCAAAAATCATCCACGGATTCTAAAAGATTTATTACATCTTTGAGATATTTCCATAGGAATGTTTTCTGCATACTTGGACCAACTTTATATTTAGAACAAATACATAAATAACTTACGCAGTCAGTGAACACATTTTTTGAATCCTCGAATGCGGAAATTATATTCCAAAGACGAATTTACCGAAAACCCCAAAATAAGTTATTTTTCACAGTTTTGTCAATCATGGTCAATTTTTACATCATTTGTGTTGCCACTATAGCAATCAAGAATGATACCAATGGTCTATTTTCTTAAATTGCAAACATTTCCTCTGCAAGTTAAAAGTAGTTAGAATGTATAGCAAAGTTTAATGAATACACGCAAATTGTGGGGCTGCTTTTTTGTGGGGGTCCTAATGGTGTGTACCCAAAATGTCTAGTCCCAGAATGTCTAATGAAATTGTACCCATAATGTCTAATGTAAAAAACAGTTATATTCCCAAAATGTCCAAAAAGGAAAAGAATGGTGATAAGAAAAATAAAATGCCATACTTATTGAAAATATGATTTTTTATTTATATTTTTTATAATTTTAGCCAAATAACATTACAATTTATTTGCTTTTAAAAGATTTTTAAGTTGGTTTTTATTATTGACACCTTTAATTCTTTTAATTTTTAAATATGTCTGACAAACTGAACAAAGAGAATATTGGTGTGCAAACAAATATTAATTGGTTGAACTGAACAAGATTGTTTTAAAAACATTTTTTCAAATTAAAGTAATAAATTCTCTGTTTTTTATTTCTAAAAATATCTTTTAATCAATAGGTAAATTAAAAAATAATTATTCGCTCAACATAAACAGAATCATGATTTTATTAGGGACTGGGCAAAATTTATCACAGGGGTGGGACCGGTACAAAATAAAATTTCGATGTAAAAAAGTTTATGTCCCTCTGTCATAATTTTTTTTAAAAGTACATGTCCCATATATTTAAGTGTGCATAAAAGTATGTGTCCCATAAAAAAAAAACATACACAAAATCTCTCTAAGTATTGTATTTTTCCATTCTTAAGAGTATTTGTCATGTTTGCACTATATAAGGACTGAAAATTTAGCAATACTTTGATTAAAGAACCTACATGTACCTGAACAAAAACAATAAAAGTCAGAGACATATGAGAACAAATTAACCTATTAGATATTATGGTCGAAAATGGCAATCGTATTCAAAAAAAGATTAAAATAAAACAATTTAATGAGACATGTACAAGACAATTGACATATCACACTAGACTTTGCTCAATATTTCTTGATATGTTATTGAATATTTACAGTGGATACAATAAAGATTTACTTGGGTTTGAATAGGTGTTTGGTAGTGAGTACTGTTTGTCTGCAGTATGAAAACTGACAAAATTAATTGATACAAAAGATATTCTCCACTGTCTGTGTCAATCAGTCATTGATTAAATTTCCTAACAAAAAGTGTGTGTTCCTATGACTAGAGTAATATAAAGTAATCAAAATTTTTGCAAGGAAATTTTATCAATGACTGATTGATAACTCCTCTCATACAAAGTAACACAGGCAGTGGACAATACCTTTTGTATCAATTCATTTCATCAGTTCATACTGCCGATAAACAATAAACACTACCTAACACCTATTCAAACCCAAGTAAACCTCCACTGGACCTGCTGCTAGGTTTTTCAAATTTTCATATACATACCTAAACAAAAGTGTTCAAGATTAAAATAAGGGGTTTAAATGAACACAAATATATCATGAAAATTAAGATAGAACTCATTTGCAGCAAAAAAGGCAGATAGTATAAAATTAATGGGTGTATAAAGAAGTTCGATTTTCAAAATAATTTTCGAAATTGGGTTAAAATGGTCTTTCAAAACGCTTATATATGCATTCTAAATAACGGTTTCTTATCTAAGTTTATAATAATTTCCCGATCAATCCGTCAAGGCTGCCCAATCGCGCCGATGCTGAACATTTTACAAGCTGATCCAATGTCGGCCTCAATGCGAGCAAATGAATCAGTAAAGGGTATATCACTTCCACAATCTGCAAACACCCCCTATAGATGCAACAACATACACAGATTCTAAATAAAACGGAAGAATCCATAGAAGATTTAACATTTGGCAACTTATGAAAAGGCATCAGAGGCAAAAATAAACTTTCAAAAAACAGTTGGGATGTATCTTTGAGGTGGAAAACTAAGAAAAAAATAACAAGAAAATATAATGAAGTTAAGTGGACAAACAAACCCGTGAAAGCTCTTGATGAATTATACGGATACAATGTTGATAGCGACTCGATATAATTAGATAAAATTACAAAAATCAAATCATGTATTAAAGTGTGGAAAACGCGAGATCTTACCTACCAAAGGAAAGCACTTTTCATAAAATCGCTAATGATTTTAAAAATAAGTTTTGAAATAGAAAGGAGGGGTATCCCGGAAAAAATAAGAAAGAAATTAATCAATTAATATGGAAATTTGTTCGGTTTGGTAAAACTAATCAAATTAAACGACACGTATGTTGTCTTCCGAGGGATACAGGGGGGCTTGGTATGGTGTACTAAGTTTCATTCATAATGTCAAAACAAATAAAGGGTATACATGAAATACTTAAAACTATAACTGAAACATGGAACGCTATTGGCAAACTATGGTTGCAAAAATTCGATGGCAAAATTTACTACGACCGTTTTTAACACGGTGTTCAAATTTCAAAAGCCTAAATATTAGTCATTTTCCCAATGGACAATCATGCCACTCCTCCAATTTTTATATTTGAATCAAAACCTATATAATACTTGGGTAAAATTTAAATCCGCATTTCAACCAACAACATTTGGTGAGGAAACGAGTTGGACGAAAAACTTAACCAAAGTCAATGATACATGAAATGTGGGTAACAGTGACCTAATTGGATGGGATACTGACAGACTCCCCAAAACGCATCTGCAAACAAAGTCTGATGATCCGCAGTCATGTTTTTTCAGAACTAATGTCGGACCTTAAACTTAAATGAAATAAGTCAACCATGAAATATAGGTCATGTGACCTCAATTGTTGGTGTGGTGAAAGGTCCTGACCTCACTGAACTGCATATCAAGTTAAATAAATGTAGTTATTATAATTTCAAAGATCTGGCTGTGGACGCGGACGCCGAGCGTACTCCAATAGTCCCCCTCTTCATCGTACAGGAGAACTAATCAAAATAACCACTTCAGAAATAAATTGTAAAACGACAATTCTAAATTGAACATTCTAGTAAGCATAGTTTTGTTACTGGTCTAACAATTTCTGACACTTTAGTTTTAACCACGTAGCTACGTACATGTCCGTCTCGGCTTTTAATAATCTTAACTACTCGTCCTAATGGCAAGTGTCCTCTTTGTGTATTGTCTTCGGCGATTAAAATGGCATCATTCATTTTTGTCACATTCCAAATGTGCCTGTCCCAAGTCAGGAACCAGAAATTCCAGTGGTCAAATTATCTGTTGTTCTTCATGTTTTATGTTCTTCCCTATTGGCGACACTTTGAGCTAGCTTTTGCGAGCATTCTAAGTCTCTGGGCTTATTGAGTTAAGTGCGTCAATG
>JAULBM010175561.1:0-17792 GCA_032357055.1 Geukensia granosissima
GAAACGACTTTGTCTACTGAGTAACACTTGGTGCCACTTGTTGAGCAGGAGTTGCTTACCCTTCCGGAGAACCTTAACTAACCCTGGTTTTTGAAGGGTTCATGTTACTCCAGCTTTACACAGCCAAACGTGCCACACAAATTTTCAAATGAATTTCGTGTGAAAATTTTTTCTCGTCAAGTTGACATGAAAAATGCACACGAAATCCGTGCGAAATTTTTCGCGTCATCTTCACACGTTAATATTTTTATATGAATTTGATGCCAAAAATGTTTCATCAATTTCATGTTTTTAGAGCATGATTTTTCATGGAAAAAATTTTGCATGAAAAAGATGTACAAAAAGTCAACACCATATGCGAAAAAACGTGCGAATCTACACGAAAATGACATGAATTTCATATGAATTTTTTCTAATGAATTATATGCCCTGCTCGAGTTGTATTTAAATCGTGCGAAAATTTTCGAATGAACTTTAAGTCAATTTCATGTGAATTTTATGCTTGGCACATTTTACTGTGCAGTTTTCAGTGTAGTGTTGTGCGTTTCATTTTGTTGGCCATGGTCTTGTGATTCTTCTGACTTTTAAACGACTCCTGTCTGCCCTTTGGTATTTTTGAATTCCCTTCAATTAATCAGATATCAAGTTAAATTTGAATGAAATAATTAAAATTCCATACTACTAGAACCTTCTAGGCCGGTGCCCAGGTCCCCCTTTGAAACGCAAAAATGATAAAAAAGGAAAATATTGGGTATATTTTGTTCTTAATTTCCATTAGAAATCGCAAAAATTGGTGAATCTAGAGGTCTACACAAAGGCTCCATCCTATCCAAACGTCTAGATCCGCCTCTGTCTTTGTCACTTAATAAATTTCTGACATTTTTATGTTATGATCAATTGAAAGATAACAAGGGTTGTAAAAATATATAAACATATGTCCAAGGGCGGATTCATGGTGAGAGGGGACATCCGGCGCGCGCCCCTTAAAACCAAGAGAGAGAGAGAGAGAGAGAGAGAGTAGGAGTAGAGGATTAAATTGAGAGTGGAGAGAAAATCTGCGATCAATCGATAATATAACCCTTAGGGGGTACCGTCAATATGTTAATTTTAGGAGCTTTTGTCCCCAGACCCATCTCCTACCATCCTCCGTCAACGTAAAATCCTGGATCCGCGTCTGATGTCTGCTAACAAGCCATGCAATTAATGTTTAATTTGAAAGCACCTTGATACCAGCAATCGATAACTGCCAATTTTAATTAAAAATGCACACAATAGTATACACTTTCTGTCAAGTTCGCAAGTAAAAATTACATCCACTGGAACATATAGTACTTTTCACTCAAAATTAATTAGGAAAAACCAAAATTAAACACACACCTTTCAATCGAAAGCCAAAGTACATGGTGCTTAGCCATAACGGACCATTCAGCAACGTAACCAAACCTTCGGGAGCATAACGTAACCTTTCTGAATTGTTTACGGAATCGAAGATGGATGATACTTACAAAACTTTGAACAAATCAAACACAGAGGGGTATGCAGACTTATTGTTATTTTCAAAAAATCATTATTTAAATATCTATTGCGTGATATTTAGACAGTTGGTAACAAAAATATATCCTTAATAATCGATGCGACGCTCCACAAATTTATTTTTCTTTCGTAGAAAAAGTATTTTTTGTTTACCGTTATATTGTTTTGATTTCAAATAAAAATAAACTAAGTTATAATGATTGAATATAAAATGATTCTATTAAAATAATGTACTGGTCCCCAGTTTCAAACATCTGTTTAACTTAGTGACAGCCAGTCTATATATTGAGTTGTGCGTTTCATATGCGTTAAATAAACTACATTTTGAAGATATTCTTGAAATTTAAGTATTATTTGTTTATTTCTATGATATACAGTAGAGATATCATTTATAACTTGGTCGCGTGAAATCTAGTAGACTATGCATTATTGCAGGCGACGAAAAGCCACAGGCATGCATAGCAACGAACCAACAAAGCCACAGGCATGCATAGCATCGAACCAACCAAGCCACAGATTTTTCCTATAATAGTATGTCAGACATAAATGATCACACATACGTCAAGGCTTTAAATACTGACAATTGTAAAAATATACATAACAGTCAAACAGGGCAGTCTTACGCACCCATTTCCAGTATGTCACAACTTCCCAATTTTCTACACATCAGCAACCAGCATTTACTACCCAATAAAACAAGTTTTCTCCTTCATAAAGTTAAGACCAACCATTCTAATGCAGACCAAAAGAATTTCACCACTATAAAACTTAAAATAGAATCTTCCAAGTCAAACCAAATTCTACATGAAACCCAGTCTTCTGGGTCACTCAGACTCTGATATTAATACACAATTCAGAACTATAAAACCATAGAATGAAACTAACAAATTGTCTGAAATAACCATTGATGATATAATTTTTTACATATATGATGTTCCAATGGATAGAAAGGGTTTTTGTCCACACACTAAGTTTGGCGATTAATGGAAATTTATCTCAAAGTAATAAATGTAGAAAACTTATATGCAATGAAATACTTCAAAATTTCTCATCCTGGCAGAACCTTGTACATCATACAAATGAAAATGTAACATCTTCAGGCGATTATCAGAAAATTATGGTTAATGGCTCGGGATATGCAACAATATGTGAAATCACTGTGCCATGTACACTTTTACAGACCAACGTCCATCTCTACTTGAACAACATTAAATGTTTCACAAAACAAATATTTGATTTAAATGAAGAACAGTTTATATTTTATTACAACAACGCCATTTTCGGTTATTACAAATTAGTTTCAACATTACTAAAGAAAAAATTGAGCAAAATAGTCATTTACAATCGGTAGGTAGTTGTATTACAAATAACACAACAAAGACATCCAATTTTAATTATACAAACTGCAGTTCCAATAAATTTTTCTTTCCCTGTTCCCAGTTTTCTCCCATCACTGACGTTACAATACAAGATAAAAATTTCCTTGTTTTTGAGGTTTCAGTGGATGTAAGCTGTTTTTTTCACTCACTCAGTCTAGGAATAAATGGGGACTTTTTAAAAAGTCAAGTTTACCGCACACTGATTTGCAGTCACATATTTCATAATTTTGAAATTTGGTAGGATATGGTGCACCTTCTACTTGCAAATGGTCTGTCATCACCTTCTTACAAGGATAAAGTGATTTGGAAATTTTTGGGCAACTTATTGTGAAATTTTAAATGCATAAAATCTATTAGAATGAAATATAATATTTGGGTATATGGAAATATAGGTCAAAGTACAACTTTCTCGAAAGAGGAATATGTCCATTCTGAAAATAATCCAAATTTGAACATTCTGCTTAACAACAATCATTTTCAATTAATGTCCGAAAATCAGCATATAGATTGTGATGGCATCAAACAGACTGTGCAAAAAGGTACCTCTTCAAATGTATTAGAGGACTTGTTATATAACAAGCAACCTGCAAGAAATGAAAATGCCCACAAATCAAAAGGACATCCAAACCAATAGACCATTTCAGGGTTTTGGGTTTTTAGTTGAAACGGAAACGGAAACGCGTAAGTTCAGTAAATACTTCATTTCCTAGATTTGTCACGTGACTACGGGCAAAACGTTAGCAGTGCCCGTAGGATTACACGTGAAGACGTCGTTTTTAAAACCACTACGGTGGATATACGATGCGTTATTGAACTGAATATAAATGATAGTCGGTATCCGCAGAATTAGAAGAAGATATTTTATTATTTGTTGTCTTATGCATGTTACCTGAAATATCATGCCACTGCTTGAACTGAGGTGATAACAGAGGTTTATTTCTAATTAAAAATATCAGCCGGGCTCACCTACCCCCTACTCAAAATGTCCCTATTCAACCTAATTCCAGGCCTGCCCCTGTGATATAAAATTATAATATTCCCTCCTAAGGTTAATCTTGAAATAATTAAAAAATTATTAGGAAATGTGACAAATACTGAATGAATTAATTTGATTTGGGTCAACCATTTGATAATATGCAGGTGTAAGGAAGGGTAGGATATCTTCAACAGCAAATGTTCATATGAATTTGTTTTTTATTACCAAGCATATTATAGTTTTATTAATCATGGTGAAAAAATCACAACTACTAATACAAATGATTGACTATGAAAAATACAATATGAATATATGTGATTCTTTGGAATCTCTCCATACATGTACCTTTAGATGACATTATTTACCACCACTGCTGCTCATATTCGCCATGTACATGGTATACAATATATGCATTATGGTTGCATCCATAATTTGTTGGTTTTTATGCTGGATAAAAGTTAGAGATCCTGCCTGTATTTGCCCACTTTCCAAATAGAAGCTTTATTATAACCTGCGTGGAATGAGGATTTACTGAAAAAGTTTCTAACACACCACCAACCAAACCAATTAAAGAGAAAATGGTTATGGTATAGTGTTGGACCAAGTCAAAACTACAAATTCATGTACTTTTTTGTCAAAAAGTTGCAAATTAAACTCAATCAAAGAATTTTTTCCTAAAAATTAAAATATGATTAAAAATCTCTTTTCTTTGTGATTAAACTTTGTGTTTCACATGTGTCTTGTCCTCATTTCTTGACATACTAAGTATAAAATTATTATTTATCAATTTTTTAAGGTTGCAAATAATACAGGATGGGAACGCTTACTTCCAGGTGTATGCAGTGCCGGTTAGTAGGATATATATTTTACTTAATACATCAAAGGAACATCTTGCTGTTTTAAATTGTATAAAATTTAGAAAATTATCTGAACCATATAAATGGCTTAGCTTTTAAAAGCATAAAAAATTTTTAACAATTTCGCCAAACTACCACTGCAACATTTTTTATCAACAAGTTTCATGAAGTCTGCAGTCTCTTTCGCCAAATTCTAGCTCCACTTTGTTTTAAGTATAAAAACCATGAAATTTTAATTAATGTGTGCATTTTATATTGGAATGGGAAATCTGTTATATATCATATGATTTTTTGACATGAATTTGAATTACGTAATACTGGTAACTTTTAACAAAATAAGAATATTTTTCTTCCTTAATGATATTTTATTCTTTATAAAGTAAATTTTAAATGAGTAAATATGACATTTGTAATATTATAACTCATTATACTCTTCATTGAATTATGAAAATTTAATAGGGGTGATTTTAATGTGTAAACTTTTTAGGCGACAACTGCAATTTTATGAAAAAACTCCAATTATTCCTAATGAAATGGTTAAGATTTCATGACATATGAGCACAGACTCCGTCTTAGGTGGAGATACAGCTACAGGTCTGGGGTTAAATCTAGATGGGGTGCTGAGTCATAGGCATGCATTTATCTGGTCGTACATTTTATGAAATAATATTCATATTTCTTGGTGGATACTAGAAACTGTTAACCTATTCACAAATATAGTTACTCTTTATTTCTGTCTGGGATGATATTTCAAGATAAAAGTAGAACAGTTGAACACTTATTCAAGTTATGAAAATTGTTGACAAATAAAACAAAAATCAACACATGATCATTACTCAAAAATGTGATCGTTCAGAAAACCCGTACAAAATTACTTCAGAAAGAATGTCTTAAATCGTCTGGTTAAATAGTATTTTCGCTCCAAATGGGGTATTCATTCTCACATAAACAACAACACAATACGAAGTCAATATTACGGCATATGTGGAGGAACATTTGAGCAGCCCTAGATTTCACCTCCTGGATTCGCGTCAAAAATAACTCCAATTCCATCCTAATATCCCAAATCGCTGTCATATATTGCTGTCTTTGCTACTGGGGAAGATACTTGTTGCGGCATGGATGAAATATCACATATTTTTATCATAATTTGTAAAAATATCGAGACGTCAATGATCGTTTCCGTAGACTCCAATATAACCACAATACACTTTTTGCCCGTAGTCACGTGACCGAAAATGTAAATATTGGAATCTGAACGAAAACGCAAAGAAACCCTGAAATGGTCTATTAATACTTGTGACTCAGAAAACTCATCCTTCATTTCTAAATGCAGAAAAATTGGGATAACTCCTGCTGTGTCCACATGGGAGAACAAGCAAGCAACACATCAGAAAAATAAAATGAAACTATATAGAAAATTTAAAAAAAAATTAAACATTGACATTCACACTATACCAGAAGCTCTACCACTTACAGATGATGATCATTTTAACAAAGCAATTGATCATATCAGATCATTTGAATTAAATGAGTTAAACTACAGTATAAACTTTTGTACAATCTGTAAATAGAGAAGAATTGACACAATTGACATGATAAAAACATCTGTAATAAATGTTTTAAAGATAACAATTGTATAAAAATGTTTTCAATAGAAAATAACATGGATCCTGAAATAGTTACAGCTGAACTGTCTGGTTAATCTGTGGTAAAACATGGTGGTATTGCAGCAAATGGTCATTGTGTTTCTTTCCTACAAGAAATTAATGAACCTGCAAAAAATATTGCCACTTCTACCATCTGAAGAAAAAATAATTCTAGTCAGACGGCAAGGAAAAATGACACGTCAAAGGAATTTCTTGTGAGGCGTCATGAAGTGGAAACAGCATTAAAATGGCTACAAACGAACATCCCAGTTTTCTCGGACATAACAAAATAAGCCAACAAAGATTAAACAGTCTACCAGAAAATGATGAACTTCCTGACATAACCACTTCAGAATTTTATTCCACAAAAATTCATCAGAAGATGACAAAGGTCCTGCTAAACAGCAAACATTTTTAACTACTACCGATGGAGAAACTATATCAGGTGTTTTATTGCCTGAACCTACTTTCAATATAGAACTAAAAATACAAAATGCAGTAGAAAAAATTTCAAAAGATAACAATACTTTCATTTCACAAAATAAAAAGGGCAAATCACATTAGAATGGCCAAGTCGTGATAATATTCCTCTATCAGAATTCACTACTCGCAATTTTTTCACTTTGGAATTTCCCAATCTGTTCCCCTATGCTACTGGAGATTTTCATTCTAATCGTCCTAGCGGGTGATTGGGCAAACCATCTGTTATAGTTTGATGACGGGAGATTTTCTCGGCATCAATATTTCAAATTTATAGTTCACAACATAATATCACGAAAACGTGTTCTACAAAGCAGTAACTTCATTGTAAAACAGAAACTAGGTAACAAAATGCTCGAGCTTCATGAATTAAAAGCAAAATACAAAATGGTGACAGGTCTATTGCTACTAAATTTCTTTACTTTAGCAATATAGTACACAGTAATGGAGTCAAAGGTCAACTGAACTTAGAGCAATCATTCAGTTTCAAATAAATGAGAAAAAAAGGCTTACCATAATTTTTGGCAGCTGTGCTGAATATCGCTTTAAACCCTTAAAACATATTTTAGGCCAATACATTCTACAAACCATTGGCAATGAACCAAAATTTTCAGATCATAATATTATGTTCGAAGCACTACAAGAAAACAGTCATATTGTTGCTCATTATTTTGATCTTCGTAGTCAAAATTACTTTCAAAATGTCATGGGCCCTGTTTTTGGAGTTGAATCTTACTGGTACAGGCAGAATTTGCCAAATCTAGGGGATTGATCCATTGGCATGGTCTCTGTTGGAGGGCAGACAGAGAACCACATAATCTTTTGAATAACTCAGTTAATGAAGGTTTTTCAGATGACGAATGTGCAGAAATTTTGCATCAATGGGCAACTGAAAATTTTCGCTGAATTTCCAAACATCCTGCTCTTTAAGATTAGAAATGTCAAGAGATCATCCAGCTCTTGTACAACACTCTCAATTTCATACACAGGGCTGAAGAGCAAATAGAGATATATCATTAATTATATCAAAAAGTAATCCAGAAAACCCTTCTGTTAATGATATAACGGCAACTAAAAAATACATTACTGGTTATGCATGCAGAGGCAATGAACCTACAGGTGCAGTTTCAGATATATTCAATGATATGGTTAGTAGTGCAGATGAAATTACTGGAGCCAACAATAAATATCAATGTACAAGGTTACTGATGGGTACAGTGAAATGAGATGTATCAGCAAAAAAAAATTGCCACAAATTGTCATCTTTACCACTGTTCAGATGAAGTCATACATTTCAAAACCTTAGCTTAAAAGGAGCAAGGATTTTGGTTCATGTTGTGTTTATTATAATCACTCAGTATTTCCAAGTTATTTTGTCAGCATTTCCTGCAGATTTTTGACTCTAATGTAGGCAATGATTGACTCTGTTTTGAAAATTGAGGTGCATCTCTTATCTATTAATAACATGAGCCAATGTTTGAGCAATATACGTTTTCATTGTTTAATTGCTGGGTTATGTTCTTTTTCGACGTGCTCAACCAAACATAAATTATTTATAAATAAAACTCAACACATTCTATATAGGAATGAGCTCTCCTTGTGTGAGTAGCATACTTTAATACATCTAAATACAATAAAACTCATCCACAATAAACACTCTGTAAAATTTGCAACAATTCTCAATTGTCTCTCAAACATTATCAATAAATGTCCTTTGAACACATGCACATTATCTACAAAACATGAAGGCGTAAATTATTCAGTGTCAATAAAATAAAATATTATATTTAGTACAGAGTACAAGTAATTAAGACAAAAATAGTGTTTTGATGATACGGCAATAACGTACTGGTATGCTACTCGTAAAAGGCAGAACTTCGAATAACTATACATACAAAATACTTATTATTTATATCAAATTCGGCACGAATTTCATGAAGAATATTTAGCGCGAAATATTCATATTAACCTTATGCGACAGAAACTAACCAATGGAAGGTTTTATCAAACCTTACGATCCTATGCAGCATATATTGACCAATAGAAACAACCTAAACAAGTCCACGTGTTGTTTTGATAAACAAACACCACGGGTTTCAACATAAACAAACCCATGTGCTACGTACCATATATAAATATATTTATGTTCTTATTCGCTGGGCTCAACCAAACATAAATTATTTATAAATAAAACTCAACACATTCTATATAGGAATGAGCTCTCCTTGTGAGAGTAGCATACTTCGAAAAGACAAAGAAAGCAAAGTATCAATATCAAATGCCCAAGTTTTTGGAGACAGATAATTTCTCTGAAATATTCTCTCTAACGTAAACATCTTTTGCCGTATCCGTCGCCCACCTCCCATGTTTTTTAAATAATCTATCACTTATCCCTGCAGAAGCAGCGGCTGTTGCGCCTCCAGATCTTAAACTATATGTAATCCAAATTTGGATTTATCTAGTCCAATAGATTCAAAAGCATCTAATAATATTTCCCTAGCTCTGGTATGAGAAATAGGATTGTTTTCTCTCAAAGTGTATATATTTTTACTCATATGAAAAGTTAAAGATCTGAATATAAATTCATTAGAAAATTCATTAATTTTAGCAACATGTAAATATCTTTCTTACATACAAACTGGACATGTGGATAATCGAGTCTTAGCAATCATTAGGATGTTACCTTCCCTAATTTGATCAGTTTTACTTTTTTCAATATATAAAGACATATGAGTTTGAAAAAATTTTAAATCCGACCTCTTTAAATTAACTTATTCAGAAAATCTTAAAAATCCAGCAAAACTTACAAGACACATAAATGCAATTCTTAAATCACTTAAAGTACTAGAATTATTGCCATAAAGATTTACAATTTTTTGTAACATTTCAGGTGTTATTGGTTCTTTTTTGTTTACAACACAATGACAAATTGATCTATGAGCACCATCCTTAACTGATTGACATAAAAAAGAATGACAAGGATCTGGAAAACCAGATATCTTATGAACCCAACTGATAGCATAAAAGGCTTCATCAATTTTAGAAACAGATTTATAAGTTTCAGATAAATGAACAAAATAAAGAGAAACATAAAAATGAGAAGCCGCAAGTGGATTTGCATTATTAAAACAATAACACCACTTACAAAAATTGTCAAAAGCATAACCGTATTTTTCCTGGTATTGTCAGCTCTAGATTTCATGCAGAATTCTGGTAAACGGCTTGCCAAGTCTTGTAGTTTTTCATCTGAAGGACGGAAATCCCTTGCCCACCTTCCACAACTGAAAATATCTGAAAAACGTAATAATCAAATAATACCTTGATAAGTTTTTATATAACTTTGACCTTGCTATTGAAAATTCTTTATACAGCCTTGTCACCAAATACTGACTTCTCTCAAAAAATAAGCCTTGCCAATAAAATAGGCCTTGCTCAAATATATACAGCCTTGCCGTTACATATCGGTCTTGCATTCTAGACATTATATGTCTTCATTTCAGATAACACAATCCATATGTGTATACATACAATATATTACAACATACTGTAAATATCAATATTCAACAAGCTCTCAATCTTAAAGCCAGTTATTCAGAGGAGAAGTCAGGTGCACCCAAAAGTGCATTCTTATTACTTCCATATACAAAAATATTTTGATTTGGCGAAAATTCGAGAACATCAATAACATAGGGTTGATATTCTAAATTTCTTTTAAAAATTAAAGGCCAAAAAGAAGATGAAGGCTACTTAGGTACAATTGAAGTACCACTAGCTTTGCACATTGTAAGGTAGCGACTTAGCGATTAAATTAATTGGAGGAACAAGCCAATTATTATCCGATTTCCAATCTTGACTAAAAGCGTCGACAGCTTCTGAACTAGGATTCCAAAACCTGGAGTTAAATCTTTCTGTTTTCTTATTACGACAATTTGCGAACCTATCTATAGTGTGTGGTCCCAATAAAGTATCCATAAACGAGAAAAAACATAAAGAAGTTTCACAGTCATCAACATCTATCATTTTAGATAAAAATTCTGCTTTACAGTTTTCTGACCTTGGAATCCATATAGGAATTAATGTAATACAATGTTTACCAAATGTTTTAAAAATATCATAGGCCAAATGTTGCAAATGCATTTTCGTACTACCTTTAGTTATAATACTGACACAGTTCTGACTATCTGTATGGCACTTTATCGTCTTGTATTTCAAATCAGAGGGATAAGAATTTAGAGCCAATTGCACAGCTCTAAGTTCACGCCAAGTGGAACTCATCGACATTTCACATTCATCCCACATTTAATGAAATACTTTGTCATTTAATTTTACCGTACACACACCAGCTGCATAATTACTGGCATCTGAATAAATCAAAATCTTCGGTATTGAATTCTATGAAATATTTTTTGTTTAAAGAAGAAACATTTTCATGCAAAAACTTTAATTCTGCAATTAGACACTGGGGTAGGGCTATATCTACAATAGCATCCCATCCTTTTCTATTCTCAATATTAAAATACAAATGTCTTGTCATTAAACTAGTAACATTTCCCATAACGACAAACATAGAAATTATATTACCGTAAACTGAGCTAACTGACGTGCCGAAAATTTTGGAAATTTGTCTAAAATGCTGTTGTGACGTATTGAAAATATACTACGCTATACATTTATATTCTAAACAGCATGTTGTACAATCAAGAGCAGACGACAAACTAATTGCCTGTGTATGTTGGAGAGAAACTTGAGATTAACTGGTAAAATACAAATAATATGTTTTGGATGAAGGTCAATGTCTGGTATTTGTTTGTAACTTATCTTTTAATACTTAAACACATTTTGACCTATATTACATCTCTCCTCTTTACGAATTGATTGTCTGCAGATAATTTCAAAATGTCTTTGTAGAGTTAACTTTCAAAACAATTAATTAAAGTCCTTGAACGTGGTTTGAGAAGTTTAAAACTTTGCACTAATTAACTAAACTACTGATAATGTAAATACGCTAATATATTGAAAGCAAGTATAATATTAAAGTTCACTGTCTCTTGTACTTTACTGGTGATACGGTTTTATGTGTGTCACATTCCGGAATAGAACAGTTCCGTCTTTTCGAAGCTTGACTGATGTCCCTCTTTGTGACATAACGATATAAGGTCCTTTCCAATTTGGTGACAGTTTAGTGTTAGTTCCAAGCTGATTCTTAATTAGAACTTCAGTTCCAGGAAAGTATCTTTGTGGTTCAGTTCTATGTCTATCAGCGTAAAATTTTATTTTCTCTTTCGCCTCGCGATCCCTCCTTTTAAGAGCATAATGTTCATGTCCTTTTTGGGTGATTTGTGGCAATTTCGTGCGCGTACTGCGATTGAATAAAAGTAATGCTGGTGTTGTTTTGGTTGTTTCGTGTGGCGTATTTCGATAATTAAGTAGAAACTTGTAAATTTCGAATTTCCAGTCACGTTTTTCTATTCGAGCTGTCTTAATTGTTTTCTTCAACGTGGCGTTAAAACGTTCTACTTCGCCGTTTCCGGACGGCCAATACGGTAACACACGGTGATGTTTGATGCCATTACGTTTCAAAAACGTTTCAAAAGTGTCAGATATAAACTGTCTCCCATTATCGGTAACGATTTCTTCCGGAATTCCGTAAATTGCAAATATTCGCACAAGTCTCTGTATAATTACCTCGGATGTTACGGATTTCAGTATTTCGACTTCCGGATATCTCGAATAGTAATCCACGATGACGAGTAACGATTCCCCAGATGGGAATGGTCCACAAAGATCCATACCTACTTTTTTCCACGGAGCGTCCGGTAGTTCCGACATTCGGACCTTCGGTAACGGTTTCGCTTTTCCAACGACTTGGCACGCGTGACATGATTTAACAATGTTTTCCGCATCTGCATCCATGTTTGGCCACCAAACTTTTTCTCGCAGAAGGTTCTTAGTTTTAACAATTCCTTGATGCGACTCGTGGGCCAGCTCTAATATACGACCGCGTAAAGTTTGTGGAATAACAATCCTAGTATGTTTTAACACAACTTCTCCTTGGACTGTTAACTCATTTCGGATATTGTAGTACGGATTGAATGTTCTAGTCTTTTCCCATTTTCCCGATTGAATAAATTCTCGTACTTTACTTAAAACTTCGTCATTCGCTGATGATTTCTTAATGTCTTCAATTGTAAGCGCAACGGGTACAGCATGTTCCATCACAAATCGTATATATTCTTCAGTATCATGTTCATGTTCTGATTCCGATTCTATTCTTGATCTTGACAACATATCGGCAGCGTTTTCGGGTCCCGGAATATATATCACGTCAAACGTAAATGGCTGTAACTTCATTAACCATCGCTGAATTCGTGCGGGCGGATTATGTTTAGGCTTGAACATGTGAACGAGCGGCTTGTGATCGGTCACTACTGAAAATTTTGTGCCGTAAAGGTATGTTTCAAAATGCTGACATGCCCAAAGTACGCCTAACGCCTCGCGCTCTGTTTGAGAATAACGTCTTTCTACGTCGTTTAGAGTTCTACTAGCGTACGCAACAGTTCTAAATTCACCGTTATCTTGGCGTTGTTCAAATATCGCCCCAAGACCATACGGACTAGCATCGACCATCAAACGGGACTCTGCGCTCGGTTTATAGTACACCATAACTTTTGCGCTCGTCAATAAATCTTTCAATTCTTTGAATGCTGTTGACTGTTCACTTTCCCATTTCCATGGAACACTTTTCCGGGTTAACATACGCAACGGTTCGGACACTGTCGCGAGATTTGGGATAAAACGGGCGCAATAATTCACGAGACCGAGAAAACTACGGACCTCTTGGGCGTTTTTCGGTTCACTCGACTCTTTTATCGCTCTTACTTTCGCGTCGTCAATCTTAATTCCCTCTTTTGATAATATGTGTCCCATAAATCGTAATTCGGATTTGTAAAACTCGCATTTGTCGATATTCAGAGTTAAGTTTGACTGTTTCAAACGTTCAAACACTTCTTTTAACGCTCGGTCGTGATCGTTACGGTCTTTTCCGTATACAATAATATCATCAGATATGTTCTTACATCCTTCAATTCCCTGTAGTGTATGCTGAATTATTCGTTGGTAAATTTCAGGGGCGGATGAGACCCCGAACATCAATCTTTTATATCGAAATAGGCCTTTGTGACAGGCAAAGGTTGTAATCTCACGCGACTCGGGAGCGAGCTCTACTTGATGAAAACCTTGTCGGAGATCTAGTTTTGAAAAGATCGAAGCTGAATTCATGGCCTGCAGTGTATCTTCAACATTTGGTATCGGAAATCTTTCCCGCTGTATCGCCCGATTGGCTTGTCTCATATCTACGCATATCCTTACGTCATTATTCGATTTGGGAACTACGACTAATCCGGATACCCAAGGAGTCGGTCCTTGTACTTTTTCAATTATATCATCGTTTTCCAACTCGTTCAGCTTCTTTTCGACGGCTTCGCGTAAATGGTATGGTAATCTCCGCGCCGGTTGTGCAACGGGTGCAACTGACTGGTCAATATGTAATTTCAACTTAAAGTTTTTCAATTTGCCTATTCCTTCGAAGACTTCACGGTTTTCAGCAAGCAATTTTTCGGTTTCACTTGAAATCATGTGGGCCTCTAGTTTATCCATGTGAATAATTCCCAATACACTCGCGGTTTTACCACTTAATAAATTCCCAAAACTGCCTGGTATCACGTGAAATAGAGCTGTTATTGTCTTTCCATTGTGCTTGATTTCAGTGTTAATAGTTCCCAGCTGTTTCAACGGTTTTGCGGCGCCATAAGTATAAATGTTCGTGTGTGATCTTTCTAGCTTTATCTCAGATTTTGCAAGTTTATTGTATGTTGTCTCGTCCATAATGTTTACACTTGCACCTGTGTCTACGGTTACATCCACTTGTCGATCATTGATTGTCAATTTCATCTTTGGTGAATTATGTCTATTTACAGAAAATACGCGTTCATCGGTATCACTGTATTCCTGTTCATTTACGTAATCTATTCGTTTAGTTTTGCACATCTTGGCGAAATGGCCACTTTTCCCACACTTTTTGCACGTTTTTCCCCGAGTAACAAGGCACTGTTTACTATAGTGTCCTTTCTGTCCACAACGATAGCAAATTTCATTATTTCTAATTTGTCTCGTCTTATTTTGATATTTTGGCATGCGTGGTACTTGCCTCTGCTGAGATAGTTTCTTCTGATGACTTGAAGTATGAATTTTACTCACGGTTTTGTCTTCCGATTGTTCCTCGATTTTTTCCGCTTGCTGTTCCGACATTTCTAATGTTCTTCCAAGTTCTAATGTTTTCTGTAGAGTGAGATCCTTTTCACGTAATAATCTCCGTCTTAAAGCACTTGATCTACACTTTTCGATCACTTGATCACGAATGTGTTCATTTTTAGCTTCTCCAAAGTCACAATCTACAGAAAGTTTTTGCAAACGAGTTACAAAGTTAGCAACAGTCTCGGATTCTTGCTGCTCTGCCTGCTTAAATGCATGTCTCCCAAATCCAGTGTTTTTGTACGGCTTAAAGTATTCATTAATTTTAGCCACGGCCTGATCGAAATTATCTCCTGTATTTTCAAGGGTGTCAAATACATCCTGCACTTCTGGTCCTGCCATATGTAGTAGTAACGCTCTTTTCTGTTTTGCGTTAGTGACTGCTGCGGCATCAATATAGTATCTAAACCTTTTTAACCATTCCTCCCATCTTTGAGATACATTTGTAAGATCGTTTCCAATTTGAAACTGTGAAACTGGTGGAATGTCTAATTTGGCTGCCATTATGTATCTGCTCACTTAACGTACGAATCTAATCCAATTAATTACGAATTTAATCAAATTTAATTTTTTATCCAATTTAATGACATTTCATTTCGCATAATAATCCTCGTCAGCCAATGTGACGTATTGAAAACACAACATCATACTACGCTATACATTTATATTCTAAAAAGCATGTTGTACAATCAAGAGCAGACGACAAACTAATTGCCTTTGTATGTTGGAGAGAAACTTGAGATTAGCTGATAAAATACAAATAATATGTTTTTGATGAAGGTCAATGTCTGGTATTTGTTTGTAACTTATCTTTTAACACATAAACACATATATAACAATTGTTTTACTCGACAACAGTAGGACGCATCCCCAAAAGGGAACGAGATACATTTCAAGGTGGTACCCAACACCTCAGGGAAATAACTCTGTAAGATAATCTAAACGTTTCAATTAAATGCATCTCAGTGTTAAAAATCTTTGATGATGAAATTACTATTATAGATCTATTGAAATAATTCTAGAGAAATGTGTGGCTCAAATTTCTTGAAATGTCTATGTTTTCCTTCTTTCACCAAAGTAAATAAATCAAAATAAGAAGAAAATTAAACGAGTGGAATATATTTTCGTGATGGTGTTGGGTACAACTAAGATACAATTCTGATATCGAAAAATATACTTGATCATTTTCGACATCAACATGATCGATTTACCTTGAAATTTATTTTGTTGATAATTATATAGAAAGTTGCTTGCTAAAAGAGAATAACTGTTCTTGGATGGTACAATCAACGTTTTATATAATGAGCCTTAAGAAACGAGTAAAACTTAAGTAGCATATGCAAATACGTAAAATGAACACTTGAATATCTCGCGTCCACCATAGCCCATAGCCAAATATATATATATATAAAATGTCATATCTTTAGTTGTTTCGCCCGTCGTTTAGTGTATAAGAGAATTCGCATCTAGTGCGGAAAGTTTTGGTTCGATCCCCGGCCTGGTAAAATTAAAGACAATGAAATGGATTTTGGTGCCAAGCAATGACTGCTCGGAGTGTGTGTTAATTGGTTTGTCTTTCTGTGAACTGTTCCTTAATTGAGCTAACGCGTTTAAAATCCTGCAAAGAGTGCCGGTCTGGTGAAAGGTAAAATTTATCGTTCTTCATGGGTCCTAAATGTGTATGAACTATTTGATAGACTGATTGAATAGCGCGTAAGTCCAGTGGAAAATATTTCATGCATATTCAGGACGAGAGCATATTAATGACGAGTGATGATGAATATAATGAAATATGTGACGCTGGACGTTCAGTCACATACATTCAATCAATTAAACTGTGTCTACGTTTTGCGTTTCACACATTGATTTTTTTGGTTGAACAATTCAATATATATTATGTGTGTTTGTGTAAAAAAAATGCAACATTAGTGCTCGACCTCATAACAATAAATCATTTTGTGACGTTATAAATTGTGATCAGACATTAGTCCAAATTTGCATAAATAGGCTGAATTAACATTATTTTCTTAGAAAATTCAAAACATCAACCTTGATTGACACTCAATCGTATGTTTTTCCAGTGGCTTAAACAATACGTGGTTTGTTTAAATGTAATTTAAGTCGTCCGGTCAGGAAAAGCAAATTTTCGAACTAAGGGCGCATTCATATTCCCACCTACGGTTACCTTTGGGTAACCCTAAGGTTGGACGCCACCACAGGCGAAGCATTTGTCCATACATGTGTAACCTCCTTAGGATACATTAGGATGCCCAAAGAAAAAAATGGACAAATGTTTCGCCTGTGGTGGCGTTCAATCTTAATATTACCTAAAGGTATCCGTAGGTTGATATCCGAATGCGCCCACCCAGCAAACAATCCTACGTTGTCACAACGTTGTTAGGACGTCAGTTTATCGTTGTGATAACATCAAGAATTACGTTATCACAACGTGTTTTTGTAGACTCCGAGACACGTTGTGACAACCATCCATACAACGTTGTCCCAACGTCTTTTACGACGTTGTTCATTACGTATAGAAGACGTTCTCAGGACATCATACCACATTCTTTTCCTATTTTAAACCCTGGTTAAGAGTATTATCAACCCT
>JAULBM010175892.1:0-43276 GCA_032357055.1 Geukensia granosissima
GCCAATCATAGTTTAATATTGGACCCTCTGGGAAGTTGCCACCATGGCCAGACTTTGCCAAAACAACTTTGAGTCAGTTGAGCGATTACAGGCTCCTTGGAGCCTCTAGTTTGTTTGTTGGAATGAAGACCTTGTCACATGGAGTGAGATTTCACCAAAGTTGAAGCCTTGTGAAGACCTCTCGCTTCAACAATTTCCACCATTTCTTACGAAGAAGGAATATGATTTCCGTGACACCTACTCCATATCCTTCCTCTTGTATTTTATAATAAAATAAAAGTTTTTTCTTACTTCACCATATACTGCTGAAAAAAATGAAAGTATGCTTGTTTTTAGTGTGATAGTGTTCAGTGATAAAGTTTATAGGTACTAGTAAAATGGGCCTTAGGAAAAGATATGTCATTGGTTATTGATTTGACATGGAAAAAATCACAGGAAACTTGCCATATTGACTTGATCATTGTGTTGACCACACACTACATACTACATGGTTCAGACCACACATATTTATCGTTGTGATTTAAACCCTGTGTCCAGTTAGATTTCACACTTCAACTCAAAACTTCTGGACAGTAACCTAAATTTAGTGGGCCATTGACCGAGACCCTGTGTCCTGTTTCAATAAAATTTATTCATAAAGAACAAAGATGATACTATGGGACAGTCATCCTGAAAGATCAAATGAAAAAAAAAATAAAACATCTCCAGGTTACCTTTAGGCCTTCAACAAGGATAAATTTATATACTATAAGTTGTAAACAGCCCTGAAAATGAAATATGTTGGGTACAAGTCTGTAAGAGGGATTGCTTTCTTCAGTAATTTGACAATGGATAGAAAAAAGCATATTCTTATGTTTTCCATTATGTTATGTTTGAGAATTATAGATTTTAAATGTAGGTATCATCCTATTCGTTAAAAATTAAGTTTGACCAACACTACACAGTTTCATATTATCCATGGTGTATACATGAGAGACCATTCACAACAAGTTTGGACATTTATGTCTAAACATCCTCTTTTCCTTTAAAGAAATTCGAAACATGAATTAAAAATAAATACATGAATATATAATGAATCTTCCTCTCTTGTCCTTGGGAGTGTGTCCTGATAGCACAAGACTTGAACCCCTCAAAACCTGTTCTCAACTACTCAAGTTTAAAGAAGACCTTTTCTTGGCTAATAAGGGAGAAGAATGGCAATATATTAAGGATTTTACAGTAAATCCACTGTTTTTCAACACAAACTTTTTATTATTTTCAATGTTTGGCTGATGGGAGATCTCACTAGATACATTTTGAATGGTGTCTGGTGGTGTTAGCTAAACTGTGGCAATATAAAGAAGAGATTATCATTTAATGAGGGTGTTGGTTGGATCTCATGGAGAAAATTAATTTACAAAATGTCTCTAGCAAGGTCAGTACTCTGTCCAAAAACTTCTTTTGTGGCCACTGACCTTTGAAACTGGACACTGTGATTTAAGATTTCATCTTTCAGATTATCTGTTATGTAGAGATTGTCATTTATGTGTGGGTAGTTTGTTTATGGAGCCTGTAATTTCAGGGTACTCACCCCAGCTTCTCTTTGCTGGTGTGTAATTATTTATTTGCTGTTTTGTTTATAAAGCATCTTTTATATTTTGTCTCCAATTTCTGTGTCTGAAGGTTATGTGGAGAATAAACTGAAATTTTGAAAGAAAATCAAACAAGCTATGATTCATTTTACAGAAAATTCTTTAAATCAAGGAAAATAAGCATTTAAATGGACAGAGAAAACCAGGAAAAAAATCTTGTTCCAAAAAGGAGAACAAATATTTTCTGTTTCATGACCTCCCAAGTACAAAGACATAAACGATGGTTTGTTGTTTTTTCCTGCTTGTCAACATGTTTTTTGGTAGTTTAATGACATAACTTTCAACAAAATAGATGTTATTTCATTTCCAACTACATGAGGAATTTTCTCAATAGTTCTACCATCCTTTTAGCACAATAACTCTGCAGAATTCAAGTGCATTTTTCAAAGGCATTAGGGTGAAGAATTACATCTAACTACAGATCTTTACATTTAATCTTCAAATTTATTGGTCTTATCTCATCATCTGCCTCATTTTTAAGTGACAACAAATGATTTACAGTAATATTTGAGCATAGTATAATTTTAAATGAAAAATGCATGACAAAGAGAGGATTTTAAATAATCTACATAAATTTTAAAATAAAAGATTTTATCATCTAATACTGTATCAAAATGCTTGGAGAAGTTTGCATTAGTCAGACTCTCCTCAAGCAGAAGTTAGGTCAAGGAAAATAAAACTCAATATCAAAACTATTCATTACTTTGCAATTTAATAAAATGAATTTGAGAATGTGTACATACTATAAAACTTTGAGATCTTTAACTTTCTTTTAAAAAATCCCAAACAATTTGTGATAGAAATCTGCTAATTTTTGTTTTGTATGTAATAATTCATAAAGTGGAAAATTTGTCCACCTTGGGTAAATATTATGTGAACTTTTTTTCAGAGAAGACAAAAAAAATGGTTACAGCTTAATCAGATTTCAGTATTTATTTCAATTATAGATTTTCATTAAAATGAAGTCACCACAAAACTATTTGTGAAAAGTTATATTAAATTATAACATGCTTTAATTCAGGTGTTTAAGTGGTGTGTTCCTCTTCTGCCCACTTTTTGAAAATATAGGTAAAATGTAAGTGGGCACTTAAAAAAAATATTAAAACAACCAGTTTTTGAAACATCCAAATTTTACTACATTGCATTGTTAAAGCTTAAAACTATATATATATATTAATATATCTTATTGTTATTGAATTTTAAGAACCAAAAAGTTAGCAGTATTAGGCTTACTAGAGCTTGTTTAATGTTGCAAGTTCCATGGTCAGGCAGTTATCAAACCAAAGATAGAAAACTAGTCCTAAATAGTGCTAACCTTGTTAAACAGTTACTTCAGTGTGGTATATCAGCCAGGGCAGTTCTAATAGATAACTGTCATTAACCTCATTCAAAGCATAATGGGGCACTTGACTTCTGGGACAAAATGATGGTTTTTCCAAGACTTCCAACATTAAACACCTCATTTATGATACAAATTTTCTGTTGACGTCATATTTTCATAGGTTAACATCTTAAGCATACACTGTGTTTTTGATGATTACATGAAGTAATTAGCTGCCTATTGGAAGGGTACTGATTATGGCTTATTACAACCAGTGCCTCAAAAATTTTTCATATGAAAAGAAAATCACTGTTTTGGTACTTTCAGATGGTAAACTTGATGTTATTTTTTCATGTTTTATTACATGTCTGATGAGAAAAGCAATATTTTGATTTTTTTAGTGATGAATTTGTTCTCAACTTAAATATTATATTTACATGTAAGAATTATTTTGATGTCATTAACATCTTTTGAAGTGATCACAATCATAAGCAAATTCAGATGTTTTTAATATATTGTTTATTTTGGTTTGTTTTGCAACATTTGCACAGTTCATTGTCCTAACTAAAATAAATGTTATGCATGAAAAATATAAACAGCCATATATCAAGTTGATTGAAGTCTGGTTGTTTGTTGAAATTTTTGCCTTCTAGTCCCTTAGTAAGACAGTAGCGTAAGAAATAAGATGGCAAATGCGATTATGCACACTGTTTTGATAGGAAATAGAGTGAGGAAGTTGTTTGTAAAGTTTGGTTACCTGAATATAAGTTTTTGTATTATATACCTGAACTATGTCTGTGCATTTTATGTACTCCCTTGCAATTTTGCATTGTTTTTTTAGATGTTTCTATATGATGGTGTCTACCAGTAGTATTTTAGACTGGTGTTTTGAAAACCTAGTTCATTAGGGTGGTAAAATTGGCTTCATTAAAACATACTGCAAGTTAATTGATTACGAAATCCACTTTAAAATCATAGTGAAATACTTACAAGGATGTCTAATATCATAGTATGAGAGACTTCAACTTAAAAGGGTTGGAAAATAAGACATGCTTGACCAGTCGACTGTCCATTACCTTAGTAATTGTAAACACTCATGCATCCACAGGTGTAAGGACTATTCAGATTACACTGTCATCAGAGAATTTGCATTCTCATTTATTGTGTCTTTGATGTGTAATACAAGTGCATGTTGTAAATGGTACCTCAGGAGATTTATAGTGCAGTTACATTATAATAGAAATTACTGTATTGTGTAGGATATATGGCAAGTCTTAGATCTGGCATTCTGTTACTGTCTTAAGGTGGAATTCATTATTAGTTATATGAGAAAATTGGGGATTGAAAAGACAAAATATTCGTTATTTGATGATAGTGCAGTTGGCTTAGTTAATGATAACATATTTCTCACCAAACTATTGAATTCTACCATTTTACAAATCTCATATGATCTTGTAAGCCTGTTTAATCAATTAACCCAGCAACTTTATGTTACATTAATGAATTGTAGCCCTATTTCCATCATTAGTGGGTTAATTACTTGTTGTATGTTCATTTGTCTCTGATCCATGCTCTAACTCTGTGTGATTTCTAGTCTTTGATTTCAGATATTTGTTGCTTTAAGAAAAACACTTAGCTTGTTTTCAGTGGTATTTGCATTCAATGGATCTGTCCCATGACTGTAGAATAAGAAACTGTGACTTCTTGCATAATTTGAACTATTTTGATGTTTGGTGTAGTGTACTCTTATATATTTTCTTACTACTTTTTAAGTACTGAATATGGAAAAAGAAATTACTTTCTGACAACAAATATTGCATTTTATAATTTTGTAATTCAAAAATTAGTATGATGTTTGCACTACATGTATTATAAAAGTTGTAAAAGATTGAGAATTGCAATATTTTAAATATATTACCACATGTTAACTCACTAAAATAAATCGGTGTACAATTCACAATAATAAGTGTAAAAATTAATTTCTCAATTTGCAGCATCAATATGTTTGTTTAAAATAATGATCGTTAAATGCAATTTCTTTTATTTTCAGACAAGATATTTGTCGGGCGCCTCAATTATGTGATACTTTAGGTGAGTAATATTTTTATATGAAAAGCTCTATATAACAGGTGTGCATTTTTATTCAGTCTACAGGCCCAATCTTATGTTTTACATGATTCAGTCTCTATGAGAAAGTTGAAGTAACATTGCAATTGAACATGCCATAATATGATATATGTATATATTTATATCAGTACCCCCAAACTACTATTGTCAACAGCTTAACTAACCAAACAGACTTCTACCTTTGAAGAAAGATCTTGTGAAACATTTCTCATGCATTGTGATAACAAGCACCTTCTACTTGACAATTACATCACACTGTGGGGCTTGTCTTGGAAGGAATTCAGATTAATTACATACCAAAATCATTGCAACAGACAAAGGAAAAACTCATCATTAATTTTAACTTGTGAGATCTTTCATAAACTTGACATAACAGGCTTACCTAATTTCTTCCCAAGGTGACCCCCACCCCCAAAAAAATGCTGAAGTGCTTAAACTTAAGGATATGAGAAAATAGTTGAATGATATTTTATTTATTTCCCATTTTCAGAAAAAATATAAGTATGCATTTAAAAACCCAGAAAATTACTTGATTTTGATCATATTTCTATTATGAATTGGTGAACAGATGTTATATCAGACAGAAATGACCTTTCTGTACCATTTTAACCCTGCTATTAAGTCAAAGGTCATTTTGTCTTTGTGGGTACAAGTGTGCAGGTGACCAACATCAAACACTTTCTCTTGATCTACCCTGATGTAAAACATTATCAGTGTCCAGTTTGGGAAATCTTATAGGTCAGTTAACATTGCCCATCCTTCAAATTCTATTGTCCAGTTATAATCAGTTGTCTCCCTAATTGATTTAAGATGTGATTTTATGATTGATTAGCTTTTTATTCATCTTTACAAATTGCATTTTTGTCCAGAAACATGATTTTCAGTGTTTTCTTTCTCTCTCACACACATGAACTTTCTGCCTAGTCAAACACTGACAGATAAAATTTTAGCTGAATTTAAAGCTGCTAATATTGTTAATATGTGTATAATACTTAATGTAGTAATTTAAATGTATATATGTAATATTTGTAGTTATTTTATGGCAGTATAATACATTTTTGTGTTCTACAAAGTTATGTGCAATATTCTGTGATTTTACACTAGTTCAATATAGTATTACAAAAATGATGTCATTAATGACATATGCTGTTAAGGTGTGTTACTTAAAGCTTTGCTATATGATAAAAGGGTTGTTGCATTAATATTGTCTTTAAAAGAATATCAATTGCACTCAAAAACTCATGCAATATGATATTCTACTCAGACTTCAGTTTCATAAAACATCTCAGTTTTAGGATTTTCTCAACTTTCTCCTCAACTGGAAAACTGACCAATCAAATGACAGCATTTTCAATATTTGAGGAAAAACCAAGGATTTGAGGAAAATCTCAGTTCGAGAAGTTTTATGGAGCTGAAGCCAGGACAATATTTCCCAATATATGTATAATTCTATACAATTTTATGTTCTTAAACAACCCTCTATTAATGGCATGCCTTGTACCAAACCCTTAGAAAAAAATAACCTCAGTCAAAAAAGTTTGCAAAAGTGTAGTTCTATTTTTCATTCACAACATTGAAAAGTACATTGTGCAACATTCATTTTAAACAGATACATTACAGTAGCAAAAGTCAAATAGTTTTATATCATTATATAACCAGATTATGTATAAATTACAATTATTATATCCTGATATGTGTCAAACATTGTACATATTTGTAAGGTTCCATATTTGCCTTAACCATTCCTCAACCTAATTATGATGACAAGTCACAGAAAAAAAAAGTTAATTAAATGTTTTGCCATAAAAGCCCTTTCTTGAAAGAACAATAAGCAAACCAATCACAAATGTCTTGATGAATTGGGTTTCCAACTTTCCATTCAGCCAGCTGTAAGTCAGTTTGACTGTACTCTTCACAATATTTTAAAAAATGAAAAAAGACTATTCCTGTCCAAATGAGATGAAACTAGTAATTGTTGCTATAAGCCTTGGTATGAAATATGTTCTGGTGAAGATTTTCTGTACTTCATTTTTATACGACTGCAAAAACTTATGGTCCTATTATGGTATAGCACTGTTGGCGTTGGTTTTGAAATCTGTTGACAAATTGGTTTCCTCACGTTAACTTTTGTCCTAGTTAACCAATCTTTTTAATATTTTGGAGCATTGATTTTAAGCTCACCTTGTCATGTGAGCTTTTGTTATCACTTGGCGTCCCTCATCCGTCTGTGTGTAAGTGGTCCATCCCTATACTTTTTCATTTCAATTAACTTCTCTGATACCACCATTCCAAATTTGATCAAACTTGACCGGCAGCATCTATATGAGTTCCTTTATGAAGATTGCTCATTTTGCCCTGATATGTCAACAAACATGTCCATCAGGGACAATTCATGTTTCTGATTGGCTGTAACATAAAATGGAAGGTCCTTTACAAAGTTTGCTCATATCTTCCTGATCGGACAAAAAACGGCTTCCGTGGACGATTCTTGTTTCTGATTGGCTGGTACATTAAAAATCTTCTTCTTTCAGAAGGGCTTGGCCAAATGGATTAATATTTGATATGGAGCATCTATGGGAAGTTCTTTATAAAATTTCATCATTTCATCCTGATTGGACACAAAACATGGCGGCCATGGATGATTCTTGTTTCTGGTTGGCTAATACATTAAAAATCTTCTCCTCTGAAACTGCTTGGCCAAATGGATGAATATTTGATATGGAGCTTTTATGGGAGGTTCTTCATACAGTTTCCTCATTTTGTCCCGATTGGACAAAAAACATGGCCACCACGGCAAATTCTTGTCTGATTTTCTGATACATTGATTAAAAATCTTCTCCTCTAAAATTGCTTGGTAAAATGGATTAATATTTTATATTTTATATGGAGAATCTGTAGAAGGTGCTTTATGAAGTTTCTTCATTTTGTCCTTATCAGAAACTAAATATGGCAGCCACGGATGATTCTTGTTTCTGATTGATTGATCTTCTACTCTGAAATTTCTTGGCCAGATGTCAGGTGAGCGATACAGGCTCAGCCACCTGAGCCTCTAGTTGGTACTTTTTCTCCAAATCATTCCTTATAAGAAATGCAACAATTGTTACTCCAGTTTTGGTGATAATGATCATTGATCCAGTAATGCTATCGTTTCAAGCACTTCACTGTACCCAGCAAACTACTGTATCGACACTTAACCAAATGTTCCTTTGTTCACTTTTCACATGTCAACATGCTGTGCTTGCGAAGCACCTCAGTTCAAAAAACAGTTGAAGACATATTTTAGGTGTGCCATTAACCCTTTATAATTCAAAATCTAGTATGTTATGCATGTTTTAAATGCAGGTATATTATGATGAACCTTTTAAACTTATTTTTAACAAATAAAAATGACATAAATGATACACTTTGTACCTTCCTTGAACTGTGGTTATTTGTGTTATCTAAATCTTCCTTCCATTGAGAAAAACTTTGCTTTGGTAGACAAAAAATGCAGTTTAAATAACCACACATAGATTTAATGTGGTAGGTAGTATGGTAATCATTCATAAAATTTAATGGTTCTCCAATACATTTGAGCTCATGGTAAAAATTTTTGCAGAGAAGTATATAATATTTTGAGGTCTGACTATTAACCTTTGCAATATTCAAGATCTTTGTAGGTATATAATGTTTTATATCATTTTGACAAAAGCAGTTTAATATTCTTTAAAGGCTAACAATTTTAGGTGAAAACTGAGATAGTTTGAAAGCTTTTACTTGAAAACTGAGAAACTACAAGTTATGAGATTAGAGATTAAAATTTCATAAAATGATCGTGTGACGAGACTTATTACGAACTGTAGGGAGTTTTGAGTAACAAAGAGCATAAAGAAGCAATAAAGATTATGTCTTGTTGGACCATAATGATCACACTGTGGGACTCATCCACATAATTGTTACCCTTATAATGACACAACTTCTTGCTCCATCCTATTGACAACTTACTGACAAGTAGAAATTATCTGTAAATAAGACAAATATTTTCACCAAGATAAAGTGACCCAAATAGTATTTCTGTGGTTACATAAAGGACTGTAATTGTGCAGTTTGAATTTCATATAATTTGATAAAATAAAAGTTTATGAATGATAGCATGAAACATGTTTGTTACCCAATTTATGAACAAAAACAACTCTTAATTTAAGAATGACCAAACGGTAAATTTCAAAATAACCAAATTTGTTAAGAATTTTTAGTTTTTTTTTTAAATTACTGGTTAACATTTATGAATTTGTTTTAAAACTATTGACAAAGTGTATGTTTTGTTTGTTTGTTCCTGTTGACAGAAAAGCATTGTGTTAGCATCATTAATGTTTTTATCTGGTTTTGTAGGCTTAGCAGAAGTAGGGACCATGTGTGATCCACTTAAAAGTTGTTCCATCATTGAAGATAATGGGATCAGTGCAGCTTATACCATTGCTCATGAATTAGGACATGTGTAAGTTAATGTTCCATATGTGCTATCCCTCAGACTTATTGTGAATAATAGGTGTCCAATCTCACAGCTCTTTTGGTAAAACTGTAATACAGCAAGAATCTTAAAATATGAGATGTGTCATGATTGTCCAGGAGACAGCCACCCACCAAATGACAGTAGAATTTAAACTTCTACAGGCCCCATTACAGCTTTCAACAATGAACTAGAGTCCATACCAGAAATGAAGTGTAAAAGGCCCCAAAATACAAAATGTGAAACTGTACATAAAACACCACAATCCACAAAAGGCCCCAAAATACAAAATGTGAAACTGTACATAAAACACTACAATCCACAAAATCTAATGCAAAAATGGTGAACATATAACATTAAATGACTAATTAAACAACGACAACCACTAGACTGTCCATTGTGATCATGTTATAATTTTAAAATTTGTTTTTATTTTCTTGGCCCCTTATCAAAAGATGTCTTTAACAAATTTGCACTTTAAAACTATCATAATTATAAAAAGGGTCACATGTACTTTACTATGTAAAGTTGAAAATTACCAATCCAAAACACATTTTGTCCTTAATTAAAAGTACTAATTGCTGATTTGGAAAGATAAGTTATTTATGTCTTGTATATAATTAAGGTTTAGTTTAATAATAGAAAACAATAACTTTATATTAAATAGACTTAAAGAGGAGATGTCTTGATGATATTTGTATAATCTTTATGCTGTCAGTAGTTGTTTAGATCACATTGATATTTATTAATACTACTCAGTAAGGGAAAAAATATCCCATATTCTATTGACATTTTTGGAGACATTGGCATTGGGTCTGGCACTACGATTTCATACAAATTTATGAAGTACATTAGATTTTTTTAGCTTTTATGTGTTAAAACATTTTCAGTTTTCAGACAATTCAAATTATATTAAAAATCCCAGAATTTGTTTCAAAGCTTTGGCACTGGATTGCTATAAACTTTTTTTCGAGTAGGGCTTTTTAAGTTGCCTGACTAAAATACTAATCTATTTGTTTTAAAGATCTGACTGCCAAACAATATTTAGCTATGAAAAAACTGAGATAGTTTTCATTACTATACTCACAATTGACATAGAAAAGACACTTGAATATTTATTCATTCTTTGGGAATTCAAATCTGTTTAATTTTGTCAGAAGGGTAAATTTGATCTGAAGGTATATTTATAATTTTCTGTCAACTACAATTAGGATAATTCAATTTAAAAATAATAAATATTCAGGGATCAGATATTAAGCATATCCTATTATCCTCCTTAGGGCATCAGTGATTGTTAAAACATACTGGAGGTAGATTGCAGTAATTTTGATCCACACTTAATTTTTAATTTTGTCTCCTGCTAACAAAGTAGTGGTTTGTATAATTATATGCTGTTCAGTGTGGTCTTAGGCCAACTGTCATTCCTACTAAAATGAGAGAGGGCAATACACTATAGTATTCTGTATTATATGTTGTCTCTAAGCTCTGTGGGTCACCCTGCTTCTTGTTTCTATAGGAGGACAACATGTTCTCATAGGAGGTATTGCACTTAAGATTTGATTAAAATAATTGATGCATACATTGTAATCTTTGGTAATTTTTAAAAACGAGTTTCTCCTTTGTATTTGAGGAAAATAAAAAGTACCCTTATGTTATTGTTGCCAGTCAGCATGTGGGCTGGTACATCATAATCAAGGTTGAACAGAAGTGGTTTGTCCATAAATATTGGTCTGTAAATAAACTTTATTGAGACATTTCTTAGATTAACTAGGCTAAAAAGGATACCCATGTTTGGAAAAACCCAGAAAATCTGTTTTTGCAAATGGGTTGTGTGTAGATAGATATTTTATATACAAATTTTGTCTTGTGGGTCAAAAGAAATAAAAAATAAGGGTCAGCCACAGGTTTCCTAACCAGGACTGCCTTTTGACAAAGACATGTTTTACCTGTTTAATTTACATTGACAAAGGTCTTTGTCTATAGTCATCATCATCAAACAGGCCCCGGGTCATTTATTCAGTATTGCTGCAATTGCATGTAGAATGTCCTTTTGCTCTAATATCACATGATTCAGTTAAAATCCTACAGCTTGAGAATCAACAGGTCATTGATAGGGATTAATTTTCTTCTGATTAAAAGATAGAATTGATGCCAAGAAATAATAAATAATTAAGAATTATAACACAGAATGTATCAGCTCTGTATAATTATTTTTATGACAGTTTTCTTCATAGTTAACATTCTAACAGGTGTTTGGCACACAGATATTATGCACCTTTAATTGACAATTTCTTTTGTTGTCAAAGTCCTGTTAAGTGCCTATCTTTCATATCTTATGAATGTTTTTTGTCATTTTTGATAATGTAAATTTTGTACCCTTAACTTAAACAAAATGACATATGCAATTGTCCTTAATCAAATGAGCTTTGTTCAGAAACAGGTGCTATAATCAAAAGAGCACTGATCCTAGGTAATACACCTTTATATGAACAAATTCCTCATTGACAAGATTGAAATGTTAAAATCAATTAAAATTATATTAAACATGATAAGATATAAGGTCCCAGAGGTGTAAATCAAGTTAAATTTTCATGATATGTGTCGTGTGCCCGCTGTGGGAAGTATACCAGGAAATTAAGGCCATTCAGTAAGAATGTACTTTTAATTTTTTTTTACTTACTGAGGGACCAGATGCCCAAGTGTTTTTGGCAGTTGATTTAAACCTACCAATGATGATCATTGTAGCTTATCACCACAGTGAGTTTGCACCAAGCTTTTTACCATACACTTGACTATCAACACATGTGTTAAGGTTCCTGAGCTACCTGTTCTCTAAAGGTTCTCCCTTCCAAACCAATACACATGAAACTGACCACCCTTTTATGACTATAATGTTATTGAAAGTGGCATTTAAGTCAAATTCAACTTTTTTATTGGAATATTATTATTTTGTTATGACCTCCATTGCCTTTGTGATCATTAACTTTGCCAAGAAGTGTAAATTTGGACATAAAAAAACCTGTTTGGGCATAAGACTAGTGACTATGAAAAAGGAGGAAGACATCAGAGTAAAATGTCAAGGAGATCATACTCCATCATCTTTGAAATAGTTGAATCAAGAGACCTTAAACAAAGACAGAATCCCACTCCTTGTAAGGAGCTCTAGATTCTAGATTTAATCAAACTTTGTTAAACTTAGAAATGAAAAAACGTGAAAAACAAAGACCAACCAATGACCTTGACTTCTAACTTTGGGACAGGCGCATGTAATATATGTGTTGGGGTTAAACATGTTTTTTTCTGGATCCCAACCCTCCTCAACATCCAGACTAAATGTAAAATCAAAGCAAAAAAGCTGTAAAAGACATACTATCAGTATAACAATTTTACAGGAGTGCATTCAATACAATTAAAGAGTACCTTTACAGCAAAAACAGTACTTAACAAAAACATGTGCAAAATTAAGTTTTCTCTTCAAAAAATGCAAACAGTTGCTGACAGCATACTCAGGGTGTAATATCCAGTGTGTCTCAACAGTAGTCTGACAATTTAATACTGCTTTGTCAATAAATGTGAGGAAATTGATTTTTCAATTCAATAAAATTTTGTTTTTGTAAATATTGCATATTTTGAAGAAGAGAAGGAAAGGAAAAGGTGTAGTACTATTGAGACAAAGTCAATAAATTTAGAATCTTAACCTAATTTTATTTGACCGTTTTAATTGCTTGTAGGTCAGTCCTCTACTCAAAATTGACCAGAACAATTAATATATTCTCAAGTCTATGACAACTGTATATCACCCTTTTTGTATCTAAACAATTGGAGAATTTTTCCAACAGAAAATTGGAAGGGTTATTAAAGTTCTAACAACATTTTAAAGACAAAAATCTTGAGAAATTTTATGGCTGATAAAGAAAGTTAATATTTGTTTGATGTGAGGGTGATAATAGATTAATATTGACTCTACCTATTTACACTGTTACATAATTCAAATTTTATCAATCAAAAGTTGAGTGTCATTTCAAAATAAGAGGCTAATTGAACATGTTACTGTATCTCTGGGGGCTAAAAGATCATAAATCACTGATCTCCATTGATTGAGATAAATCATTTTATAAAACATTTAAGACAATTTGTGACAAATGTTTTAATTTTAATTGATTTGTAGGTAGATAGAGTGTTATAATTGACAACATGTATTGACAAGTGTGTTCCATTGTTGTTATCATATAAGGCTCAGGGAGGAAAAGGCTTTTTAATAGCAATAGGAAATTAGATTAGTAGATTTCAAGTACCTCCTAGACAGACATTGCTCTACTTTCAAATAACATCTTGGATAGAGGACTTCTTCAATCATAGTCCTCAACTCAAAAACTGACATATAATAGATAACATGTATTGGATTTTGGGTTGTATCTCAATCTTAGATTTTTTAATGAAACTAAAACCTGAGTTTAGATTTAAATTCTAAATGTAAAAAACTTTTTTTTTCACAGAAAGACAACACAATATACAAGACAGCTGTAAACTATACAAGACAAAATGTATTATGCTGAATGATAAAATGATGCAGGTTGTTCTTGTGCATTTCCTTGTGTCATGTAAACCTTAGGTCAATCGATTTTTAGTATTTCTTGACCTTCCTACACAGATGACCCATAAGTAAACAATATTGTAGTTGACCATAGTTTTATGAGTGTAAATATTTACAATTGCTGTTAAATTCTTCTCCTTCTGTTCCCCCATGAACAGGTGAACCTAAATGTCACAGTTTGTTACAAAAATGGGTGTATCCCCAATACAGGGAGTACAGCATAAACATTTTGTCAATTACTGTCAGTTCCCATATTTAGAAGTTATTCTTTAAGGTGTAAGCTCAACACTTACATGATAAAATTCTAGGGCTGATGATTGATTGTTTATTTTGGGTTTCATTGTTACAAATTTGTTGACATTCTGTTTAACCAAATTTTACAATGAACTGGTGAGTTAGTGCAGTCCTGAATGAGAAAACAGTAAATGTCAGGTCTACTTGTGTCTGCAGTCTGAAGGTTTAAATTTGGCAATACAACCACGAAGCCAAGGAAAATTTAGTATGTTTATACTGAATTGAGCAGTACTATTCAAAATGATATGCAGGTTTTTAAGAAAAAAATAATAATACAGCTTAGACAGTCAGAAGAGCAAATTAATTATGTAAATTCTCAGTGCAGCACCCTCTCAGGATAGAAAAATAAAAATACTGAATTTTGGCATTTTGTATAACAGATACACCACCTTTTAAACAAACAAGAATGATTTTAGGGCACGCTTTAGCAGGTTTCCATTTTCGACACCCCGGATTATACACAAGATATTATCTACCAGTATTAAGCTTTCAGTCTGCTTAGCTCAACTTAGTTTTCATGGTCAGCAGAATAATCCCATAACAAGATTCAAAGGTAAAAAGGTATAGCTATTATGAATGAGCATAAGGCAACATTGTGCTTAAATATCATTGTATTTTAAACCAGATTTCCAACATTTTTGACTTAGAGCACTGCTAAAAAAATTAACGAAATGGCCTTACAGTGCATCAAATTGACATTTTTACACACAATTAAGCTGTGTAGAAAACCAGGATATTTATAGGTACATGTGCACCAGACTTTGTATTAAAAAACATTAAACCAAAACAAAACTTACAACCTGTCAAATACTATAGTTGCTGAATCAGCATTAATTGCAGGCAATAAATGCAGGGTTAAAGTTGAATGCTTAATTTCCTAGTTCCTTTCACCTATGTCAAAATTTGATCAGATGCATCTTCTGGTATCTTGTCTTAAAAATCTGATTATATAACCACCTGCCAGAAATTGTTTTATATCAAGCAAGTTCATATAGAAATTTCTTTGATATTTACATTCCATTTAAGTGTAGCAATATCAAATCTTCAATCAAAGCAATCAAAATTTAAATTGTGAAATGTTTTTAACTAAACAATATTTTTCATCTTCAGTCATAGAAATTCAAAGATAAGAAGTTTGTTAAAATATGTGTTAATGTAGGATATGGGTCAGGTTTTATATATTGAAGATTACAGGTGGTTTACCTGTGTCAGGTAGATGTTTGATGTGGTTATTATGTAATCAGAGAGGATTTATCTCTTGATCACACAAATAGACATACAACCCCTTTAAATTTTGTGGTTTTTATAATAACTGCAATGATTTACTGTCAAATTTTTGCATATATTAAAATTTTTGTAACTACAGTGTAAACACATAAACTGTGAGTGTTTGATTTTGAGGTCCATCAATTTTGTAGGTCTGCTCTGTTGTAGAAATCAACATGGAAAATGTAGTTGAATTGAAATAGGAAGTCTAACTGTTCAAAAAATCATTATTCACTATTCAACTTTCGCATTTCATTTCATGTTAGTCAAATTCACTTTACACATTTCAAATTAAAAACAAATGAAGATAAGGTCCTATGTGGCATGACCTTGACACTTACCCTTGACCTTGAGAACATAATGTATCAGAGATTTGTATTACCCCTCTCATTGATCTCATTTTCAAAACCATGTATCCAGATGCTCAGTGGAAGATCAAGATATATGCAGTTTACAGTTGTGTTAGTTTGACATTCTGAGAGTCCTGTCAGATATTCTTATGGCCATATGGAGTATTAAAAATTTCAAACCCAATGATAACCAAGTTGTTTCTTGTGACTCTGGAGAATTTTTGTTAAGGTCTGGCAGATTGCTTAAACTCTGCAAAAGAATTTAGTATACACCCAGTCCTGTTAGGATAAATCTTTACAAGTCTGCACTTCTTTGAATATTTTATTGAAACAATAATCTTTTTATCACCTTAAAGCAATTCTTGTTAAATGAATGCATATAAAAAGAAATTATCAAAAATGAAAAATAAATACTCTTGCTGTAATTTTTTTATTTAATTTCAGATTTAATTTACCTCATGATGACCAATCTCGATGTGCCAAATACAACAAAGGAGAGACACAACACTATGTAATGTCTCCAACACTGGACCACAACATTAGTCCCTGGTCCTGGTCACACTGCAGTGCAGTTCTCCTCACTAAATTTATTGAGTATGATTCTAGCATTCTTTATTTTATCACTTTTAGTTTCACTTTTTGTTTACTGAAAAATTTTACATATGTCTGCACTTAATTTGAAAATACATATTATGATGTATATAATACAAATTCAGATAAATTAATGCTATTAGTTTTTTTTTTGTTCATATCAATGATTTAAAGAAAATGAGTGTTTGTCATATTTCACTCGAAGATCTTATCCATGTTGATCTCTGCTGTTGTTTCTATGGTCAATGAGTTTGTTATTAGTGTTTGCAGCAGTTTGCTGTTTCTGTTAGTATCTATTAGCTTCTTTCAATTTCAATGTAGAGAAAATAAATTTACCAGAAGTTTTAAGTAAAGGATTCTTGCTCTTATGGCACTTAAAAAATAGCACCAATAACTAACATTTGCTTAAACTACACTTTTATGTCGTTGATATTATTTTTAATTGTTTATCCATCATTAAAATTTTCATGGTAGTATTGAAATATTTAAGTAAAAATAATGACTATCCTTTGCCTTCTTTTGGTGCAGTGCAGGTTTCACGGAATGTTTGGTAGATAGACCAGAAATCGGAGAGTATAGTCAGCCATTACATCATGCTGAACAAGTCTCACGATACTATAACGTAAACAGGCAGTGTCAGCTGTCCTTTGGTAAAGATTATGCCATTTGTCCATTCATGGTAAGAATTTATAGAATAAGTCATTATTGTTCAATATGGATTTGTGTGATATGATGATTACTTTTAACTTAAATTGCCTCAAGTGTGTTTTCCCTAACTCAGGGGTGGGACTTTCTAGGAATATATGGAATTTAAAGCTTTTCATCAGTCTATTATTTTCAATCACTGGTATTAAGGGGTCTCAGTTTGAGGAGGGGACATTCCCTTGCAAAGATCACCCTTATTTTTTAGAGCTTTCATGTTTCTGTTGCCTTAAAGTATATTAAAAAGACTAGTAAAGTATAATTTAGTCATAAATCCCCTTAAATAAAATTTTTTTGTCAGGTAATATTCATGTATGGGTTGCTTTGCAGATTTAAACCAATATTTGGACTTTCTCACATCACAATAAATAAAAAACACAGATCACTCACCATGCTGAGACCTATTATTTATACGGTTTTCAGAATTCAGTTGACAAAAAATCACTGTTTATCAAACCCAAGATGGTAACATCTATCATCTTCATACTATTATTTTTTGTTTATTTTCAAAATACACAACATTGTGAAGAAAGCCTTTATTTTCACTAGGTGATCTGTGAGAATGAAGAACAAATAATCAATAGCTGCAAGTTGGACTAAATGATAAATTTGTTGATGAGAATTTTAAAAAAAAATATAAATTTACTTATGACCTAAGAAAGCTTATTTTGAATTAAGAGTGTCTTGTGACACTGCAGTCAGTTTTAACTGTACCCTCAATGTAGTTTTTATGGAACTGACATTGTTTATATTTTAACTTATCCTGACAGAAATATCTGTTAAAAGTACATAGGACATTTGACTTTTATTTGACAGGCTGATGATTGTCAAAAGTTATGGTGCACAGATTTGAAAGACTCATCAAAGAAATGTAGAACATTACACATGCCATGGGCTGATGGTACCACTTGTGGTCCTAATAAGGTAAACAGATACTGGTTACAATAAATAATACAGATTTTTCCACAATAACCAGTTGCAAAAATATATAAAGTCCTCAGAAGTTAGTTAAATTTTCAAACTTTAAACAAGCATTCAAAATTAATTTTTTAAAAATATTTATAGCTTTAAATGGGTATTTTGGAAAAATATTATATTCCTGTTGATTTGGAAACAATTTTCCAACTTGCTGTAGAATTTTATTGAACTTGTTAGAATTGATACATAATGTAGAAGTAGAAATTGATTTTAATGCATGCAGTATATTAGAGATTTTTTTATATATATGATTTCTTATGTTCTTTCTAGGATACACAAAGTCCAAATTATTATGGATGCAACTTTGCAGAAGTCAGAACTTGCCAATTTAATTGTCATTATGTCATTTTATGATTTCACTTTCTGTTGTATTTATGATTAAATAGTGTTTGGCATGAAAAAGTGTCTGGAAAACTATAGTTCTCTATGATAAATTCCAAGGACAGATTAAAACACATTGATGAAATATTGTCCTCTTGGTTTTTCCTCAGGAAGGACAATTTTTGGCTTGTATATAGCTCATCAAGGAGTGGAATTCTATCTTGTTGAAGGGGTTTGCGGAGACCACTTGATTTTGAACATTTCAGTAACTGCTTGATGGGATGTGATGTCTTCTTGACATTTACTCCATATCTTTCCTTTCTGATATATATTTGAATGTAAAGTTTTAATGTAGTCTGAAATGTGCACCTTGAGTTTCTGCAGATTTGGTGCTTTCCACCTCTTTATCTGAGTGCCATTTTCTTCATTCCAAATCAAAGCCATTTTTGGGACTTCATTTCACTATACCTCCCTGATAAAAATATAAATCTTATTAAGCATTGAGTCTTGTTGAGGGTTCTAGAGTTTTGCATCCAATGGTAATCATAATTATTTTTACAGTGCAGATAATCAAAAAACTGGTTTAAGTTCTTTGTGTGAGATTTGGCATCATGTTAAATTCTTTCTTTGAACTGAACCATATAAAATTACAAGAGATCCCAAATAATTTTGCATATAGTAAATTAATTAAGATGCAATACTTGCATAAGAATTCAATTTAGCATCAATGAAAACAACAGACCTGGCCATTGTCATTACATATCTAAATAGAGTGATAATTAAGTTTCATGTGTTTCAATTGTTGTACTTAAATGATTTGAATCAATGATACATAGCCTTCCTTCACATAAGAGATGAAGTTCTGACTCTTTAAAGTCCTTCAGTGGAGTGTCTGACATCTTCTGATTGTTATGGATACAAAATTGGAGGTAAACTTAAAATCTGATTGACTCTGTCTTAAATGCAGATTGAGATTGGACTGCCTTGCATATTATTAGTACAGGTAACTGGGGAGACTTATTAACACACATATTATTATTACAAGGGACTGACTTAACTTAATTATTACAGGTAGCTGGGGGCCGTCTTACCACTTAACATTTTTTATTCCAGGTTGTTTGGAACACCCCCCCCCCCCTTCCCCCTAAAAATAAGGTGATACAGAAGAGAAAAATTTGTTTCCTTATTTGAAAAAAAGAATGAAGTTGTATACACTGCGAATTCAGTTTTTGCTCTAGTATATTTTTAATGTGCTGAACTAGCAATAGGTTGCACTTTGTTATTTGGTATGGTCTACAGTTGAGAATTTTCTGTATTTGGGTTCAATGAAACTAAAGAACAAGTAAGGGCTATCTTATAATAAAGAAGGTCCAAACATAAAATGTAAGATCTTATATACTTTTTATTTTGGCAGAGTAATTGTGATTCAGATTTATATTATATTTTATTTATTGATAATCACCTGTTCTGTAGGGTGTAAAATTTTCAATAAATATTTGTTTACTATACAATTTATCATATGTTTTCAAATGTAGTAAATAAGAAAGGAAATTTTTATCACGTAGCTGTGTCTGATCAGAAGACCGAGTTTGAAGTATAAACTTTGATATTTCTTTTTTTAATAGACTGCTAAGAATACATGTCTGGGTCTGTTATGTTAAATTTGTTGCCAAGAATAGTTGTTACTTTGGAAGAATTTGTCTACTGGTGTTTTAATGTCACTGTTCCATGGTGCTTGATAAGGTGGTTAAACCTTTGATATAACATTGTTGCCTTGTTTAAATGTTGGACATTTTTCCATGTCATGATATAAGGATGCTGATGGATGCTTCTTTCCCAACATTTGAGAATATGGAAAACATTAAAAAAAGTATTATACATTGTATCAGTTGAAAATCTCATATTTCGGTATGGGTTCCAAATTTTTCACTTTTCTTTTGCAAGGACAAGATGCAATAAGATGGTCTAATGACCTATATTTTTGAGATTTTATTTCAGGTTTGCATGAAAGTTGAGATTTCACTAAAAGAAATGGCAATTTCAAAAGCATTCATCATGATGTCTTCGAAAAACCTCATCAATGCAGTTTCTTTAAAATACCATGGATTTGACCTATTTTTAATGGTTTTTTTAACTCGAAATATTGTGTTCAGTGCCATGCAAGAACCAACTAGATATTTCACCTGTTAGTACATTATAACAAATCAAACCTCTCATGAATATTTTCAGGGTTCTTGCATGTGGTCAATGTTTCCTAGTAAAAAAATGCTGTCAAAATTGCACAAACATTTTTCAGCAAAAAGCCTTAAAAAATCACCCAGTTTTGATTGATTACACACTTTGTCCAACAAATTAGATTGTAACGCACACTACTGTGTTCTGACAGCAAAGTAGGAACTACACTTACCCAAATGATCATTTGTTCATTTGTGCAGCTAAACCATTTCAATGTGCTGCTTTGGTATCATGCTGCCCTTGTGAAGCACCTCAGTTAATATTATTTTAGTAATGTTATCAAATTGAATAGTCATTCAAATATTTGACCAAAACTATCCTACACATTAGGTTGTCTTCTTTCTTACTTGAAGTCATTATTCAGACTGATGTAAATAAAGAAATGTACTTTTTCTTATTAGACCATTTGTATTATTGTTTTTATCATCCAGAAAGTAGCTATTTACTACCTTTTTATTGGATATTTGTTACATAATGTGTTCAGGAGCTATTTTTATTGTTCTCTTGATTTATTTTAGCATTATAATCAAATTTATCCTCACATTAATGACACTATGATCTAAAGCTTTGAAGTTTCTTATGTTTGTGTTATATCATAATTCAACATTTTTATTAAATTTTCTACTTTAGACTTGAATATAAGATTATTTTTTGTTGATTAGGACATTTATTTCAAGTTTTATTGTTTTATTTACAAGAATGCATTTGATATTATAAATTTTATTCCTTTGTGTAAAGCAATTAAGATAATTAAGATAACCTTCAAATCATTGTAATACAATTGTTATTACCAAGAGATTGCATGTTTTCACTAAGATTTCAGTCTGTTATGGTAATGTATGATTCAAAATCCTGTTCATAAAAAAAATAATTAGCATAACTTTTTGATCTTGTTAATAAGAAGGCCTAACACTGTTTTAAGAAATTTTATTTTCAGATTCTTTAAATAGCCCAGTCAAAAAAACAAACAAACAAAAAAACAAAAAAAAACTCTAACACATGTATTTCTTCTTATATATATTAATTTCCACTGATCTCATTTTCTTGCTATTGCATTCCTTTATAAAATAAAGTCATTGGAGCTACCTCCCCTGGAAATGATTTATTCCTAAAATGTTGAAAAAGTGCTTTATCCTCTATTAATGCTTAAAATGATAATGCCATTATATACCTAATTACAATATATTAATCCAGGATTTATTTTATACAACTATTTTCTTTCTAGAAATATTATTTGCAATTATAGAAAAAGTCAAAACCACAAGTTTGTGATCCAAGATTGCGGAAGACACCTGAACCTTCTTAATGTTGCTGTACGTCTCATGGCAATTCTTTCATGTAGATTCAGAAAGAGAGTAAATATGGTGACCAATAGCAATTTCAATGTTTTTGGTTTAACTCTGCTGGTAATTGAACACTTGAAGCTTCACACTCAAGAGGAACATGCTAACCTTTAGATCACTAAGGTAGTTCGAATAGCTTGTGTAATTGATATCAAATTTTACTGCCATTTTATTTGTTTCAGTGGTGTTGGCATGGTGTATGTCGGTACAAGACAAGCTTTGAACCAATAGATGGTGGATGGGGCAATTGGGAAGAGTATGGTGATTGTTCACGTACTTGTGGCGGAGGCATAAAGACATCAATTAGGAAGTGCACCAGTCCAAGGTATTTCAGCATGGTGTGCTGTGTTGCTATTCAAAGCTTGCATTGTGGTTGATCAACATGGGTCCCTTTTTTGATGGAATTTTTTTTTCCTTGCTATTTAATATTGACACAAATAGTGTTCTCTTTTGATATCCATGCCATACCTCTTCTTCACACTTAGAACTACAACAGCTTATTTAATGGTAACATTATATTGTACTAGTCAAAATAAAGGCCATTGTACAAGAAAGAAAAAAGGACAAACCATAAAAGATTACTGTGTTATGTACGCAAATTTGGAGATTCTTTAAAGTTGACTTAACAAATATGTAATTTTGTGGTCTTTAAACCATTTAAGATTTGGTTAATTTGCAGTATTTTTGAGTTATGTTAAAATATAAAGGTTATTTATATGAGGAGATAATCTGTTGTCAGAATTTGAGTCTTTTGAAGTCCTGTAGCAAGCAGTTATCATATTATCTGGTGTAATATTTAACCTAAATTTCATGTTTTAAACATTTATAAATTGATGATGTATTGCAGGAAACTATTAATACTAAAATTTATACTTCAAACATTAAAATCTTACTTGTAGACCTTTAAACTTAAGAAGTATCATACTGTGCTGCGTTGTGATTTAGTTGTCATAAGCCATTTGTTCTCTGGTTTATAAAGGAAAATGTTGATGTTAAAAGTTGTGAGCATTGTCAATAAATCAAAATTTATATAATACATTGTATAACTCTAAAGGAGATTTCTGTTATAATTAATATTTCATATTGATAAATGTCTATTTTCTTCTTAGCTTATGTTAAATATAGACTAAATTACCTGCATAGTAATTAAAAATATATTCCAACTCTTTATGATGTTTTAAAAAGCTGAAGAAACAGATATTAATAACAAAATACTGAATAGTTGATGATGACAAATAATGTTGCATGATTATTGCCATATTGTGTTCAATTGCTTCCTATATATATTGTAAGTATGAGTAATATATGCTTATTGTTGAGCCAAGTGAGGGGATTTATTTATGGTTTGACTGTTGTCCAATCCAACTCAGTTTTCTAAACAGTTAACTTTCTTTGCAATCTTAAAAAGTCAAAGGGATAAGGTTTACCAATATCATATTCTTTATCTTATAGCTAAACATCACTATTCAACAATTCCCCCTTTAAAGCTGCATTAAAATTTATAAAGTGCAATACAGAAAGTGTTGGTAAACTGTTACTTTTTATTTTTTTAGACCATCCAATGGTGGAAAATATTGCACTGGACGAAGGACAAGATATAGGTCATGCAATCTGAAGGTATTTTTATATGCAGCTTATCTGAGTTCTTTACTTGGTGACTTTAACAGAAATTTATGTATAAAAACACACCCAACATATGTTGATTCATCAGGTGTATGAAGAAAATATGAGGAATTTATTTTGAATAAAGACATCTATTTGTCTATTAAAGATAAAAAAACCAAGATGAAGATGTATATTATACAATGATAAACAATTTAAGGAGACAGATGCATTTTGCATCATGAATATTGTATTAAAACTGGCAATGACGTCACTATTCAGCTGAAATTTGATGTAAATCCCTGATTTAATGAGAATTGTGATATTCTGAGAAGGGAGTAAATTATTGAGATTTTTATTATTGTAATAAAAATTAAGGAAAAAAAACAGTTGCAGGAAATATACTGATTTTATTATCTTTTTTAAATATTAAAAATTAGATTAAAAAAGATTTTTTTATATCTATCTTATTTGATTAATTCTAGGAAAGTCACATAGGTCTAAAGATTTTATTCATTTTATTTTATCAATTCTAGGAGTGTCCACCTGGGTCTGAGGATTTTCGTGAGATACAATGTGCAGCCTTCAATAACACAGCCAAAGTTCCAGGTTTACCATCTGCAGTTCATTGGATACCAAAATATTCTGGAAGTAAGTTTAGATTTCATATAACATATATGTACCGATATATTTTGGTGAGTTCAGTCTAGAACTGCTTTCTCGCTAAAGAGAAAGACCATTATTAAAAATATGTGCTTAATATGATTAGTCTAGAAATTAACCAGAAAATGTACCAAAACACATGTAAAAAATGTATGATACATGCAGTATGTGTTGTTTCTCTATATATGCTGGCATTGTAATTCTCTATATTTTATGAACAGTAAGGTTAAAAGATTCCTGCAAGCTGTACTGCCAAGCATCACACACCAGTGCTTATTACATGTTAAAGGATAAAGTGATAGATGGAACCAAATGTAGACCAGACTCCTATGACATCTGTATAAATGGAAAGTGTATGGTTAGTATTGTTATACTGGAAATATGGAATGGTTTTAAACAAAAGCTAGGATATAACAGAAAAAAGGTTTCTGGTACAATAATAACATAGATTGTGCTTCATAAAATTTACTCTGTAAGTACTGAAGTTATAGAAAAGAGGTTTTTGTACAGTTTCTGTGTGTTAAGATATGTGAAATTCCTTTTTCCAAGGGTTAAAAACTTGTATGAAAGCTACAATTTTCACTTTGTGATAAGTTTTGACCTTGTGAACAAAGTCACCAGATCATTTGATCAAATAAGGAAAACCATAAAAACAGCTATTTTGATTATCTGTGACCAGGGCCATATACAAACATGACCATAAGTTTGTAGGTCATGGGTTGTGTTATGTTGTATAATAAATTTTAAGTTGTAATAAATTTTTTGCTTATCAAAGTCATGAACTTAATAGTTTGTTTGACACAGCTTTGCTTCAAAAACCCATATTCTTCTCTCTGAAAGGTGTCTGTCTATATAGGATTTTGCCAATAAGTGAATTTAGTCAAGAGTATAATAAAATCTGTCTGCTCGAATTGAGACATCAATTTAAAATCTGACATTATTACAACAGTTCTAAAGTACAATTAGGCTTGAAGAGTTATCTACCCATTAATGTCACCAGACACTTGAAGTAGACTTTTCTCATGTAATAAAACAGCATGATGTAATGTTAATTTTGTTTGCTTTTGGTCCACAGAAAGCTGGTTGTGACAATCGACTAGGATCCCACATGAAAGTGGACAGATGTGGCATCTGTGGTGGAGACAATTCAACATGTCATACAAAGACCATCTCTGATACATTTAATCATGTTGTTTATGGTTATAATGTTGTTCACAAGTTTCCAATAGGGGCAAGAGACATCAAAGTCAAACAGATTGGATACATGAATCTTAAAGAGGATGAAACTTATTTAGGTATTATAATGTTGACATTATATAAATAGGGGCATTAGACTTGACATTTATTTTGAAGGATGAACAAGCAGCAAATAGAGTATAAATGGGTTGTTTTGCTTTATAAGAAAGAAGATTTCAAAACACATTATATGTTTTATTTCTATTTAAGCAATTTATGTAAAATTTCCTGTTCTGTTTTGGGACAGTTAAACATTTCCCTATACTTGAGATGTATGCTCAATTGTTTTTGTTTATAGAATATATGTTGGGAAGATTGGGGTCTATTTTACCTCTTGATCAGTTTGATTTAGAACTTCACAATTGATCAAATAAATGCTGTAACTGATATGGGTTTAAAAAAGCTCTGCTTAGTTTCATTTGTTTTGGCATACAAGCTTTATTTTGACAGTGTCTGGAAATTTGAATTTTTACTGATGAAATTTAAATTTGGGCTTTCAATGATTTCGCTTCTAGCAAACCTGATGAACATTAATTCAGAAAAACATTGTGTGCAGAAAATTTTTTATGAATTTGTAAATTTGTAAAAAAATCAACGAAGGAATTGGTTACTGTCTTAATGGCATTTATACCATATAATTATTTTTAATAATTTGTATGCAGGTGGATTATTGATAAATTTGTAAAAAATCTAATTGAAGAATGGATTGCTGTCTTTGGGTATTTATTCCATATCCTTTATCTGTTATAAGGATATATGAAAACAAAACTAAAATTAATAGTATCTTATGTTACTTCATTTAGAAGTTTAGCCACACCAAAAAAACTTGTATGACCAACAAACAAAAGTTTCAGTATATTTGTGAAGGCATACCTTAACTTTGGAAGTTTATTCTGTTATAGCATTACAAAACTCTACTGGTGACTTTATCCTGAATGGTAAGAAAGTTGTTGACAGTGCAGCTGTGAAGATCAAGGCAGCAGGAACAATTATTGAGTACAGTGGCTCAGACACTGTTATCGAGAGAATCAATGCTACTGGACCTATCAAAGAGCCTCTAACACTGCTGGTAGGATAAAAAAAACCCATAAAATTTTATATACTCAAATAGTTCATACTGGAAAGTCTAGCAAGATATGGAATTGATGGTCAACAGGACAACATCCATCTATACATACAAAATGAACAGTTTCAGGATCTATATTTCTTCACAAGGCTTTCAACAAGGTTGAAACACCACATTTGTAATGAACCCTTAATTTGCTGAGGTCTTTCAAGTCAGTTACATTTTGTAAAGAATCTAAAGATGAAATATAATGGATTTGTTAACACCTATATAATGTTTTTCAGGGGTGAGGTTGGGTGGACTTGTCTTGATAGACCACCCTTTATGCCGTTAAATAGTAATCATTCTATAAAGCTGGCCTCTCAAAAGAGATTTATTCTGTATAAAATATGTATTGTGACAACTCTTTTGAGTGGTTCTCCAAAAGATGCTGGTATTTAATGGCAGTGGTCTCTCAATACAGGTTTTAGTGTGTTATTTTATGATGAGGGTATCTGATGTAATATTTGAAGTTGTCAGTTACATCTGCAGCATTTCAGTCAATTTCATTTTCTTCAGGTTAATCACATTAACAAACATTAAATGGATATAAATATATATTTTAGGTATTGTCAGTAGGAAAGCTGAATCCACCCAATGTAGACTACACCTACACAATATCTGTGGATACAAACTATGTGTACAGATACCATGAGATGTGGGAGCCATGCAGTCATGCTTGCAATGGTAAATAACACTTAATATCTCACACTCTGTTTTGTGAAAATACATGAAAACTTGTTAATTTGACTCAGACAAAACATAAAATTACATTGTAAACAAGATAATCAAAATACCTAGGTTTCCTTCACAAAGAGTTGTCAGTATGGAACAGCGAAATAGTTTCAGATTTAACAACTGGTATAAATACTCAGATTATGTAGGTTTCGCTATTTATTTGGCCATGTTTGGCATTTCCACTTACATTCTCTTTCCAATGGATTTCAGATGGATGCCAAAAAAAAATTACTATTTATTTGGCAATGTTTGGCATTTTCACAAATAATCTCTTTCCACTGAACTTCAAAAAAAAAAAGATAAACTAACATGAAGTTCTGTATTTTGTTGTCATTAAATGTTCCGTTAAGGATATGTAATGTTCATGTTACGATAAAAAACAAATAATAGCTTGCAGTTTTCTTTCATAACATAGATATAGGTTTCATCAATCCAAACTGAATTTTTTAAGTAACCTTTTACATGCTGGATTTGGTCCAAATCAAAGATCAGAATTCAACAGTGTCCTTTTCAAATTTATTTTTAATTTCCAGTATTTGAAATTAACGAGCAAAGGACACAATAGGGGGGAGTTAGAATTGGATGGAGCAGAAAGCTGCACAAAAACATTCTATTAAATATCATTGTATTTATTGTGATATTTATAGGAACAAAATATTCATGTTTTGTTGAACATGGAAACTTTGTAATAATTTGAGTATTTACAAGTTGAGAATTAAAATTTAATTTGTTTAATTTTTACAGGTAATAAAATTTGCTCTTGATAAGAAACTGGGGTTGGAAATTCATTGTGCATTAAAATGTAACTGATTGTTTGATGCAGATTAGGGGTGACTAAATGTTGACATGCTAAAATAACAGAATTAGGGGTTAACTGTATTGTATTTGAAGATTTTCCAGTATCAGTTGATGATTTGAAGGTCACAGATTGAGTTTACTGGTGTTGTGTGAGGGAAGCCAGTAAACAGATATTTTCGTCCATCAAACACAAAACTGATGCTGTCTGATCTTCAAATACAATACTGTTAACTCCACTCTAATGCAAGCTATTAAATAACTTTTAATCTAAAAAAAAATAAAGTATGAGCTTGAGCAATTTCTCCCATGGCATTATCTAATCAAAATGTTTCAAACAATGTTATCTTCACTATTATTGTTCCAATACTGCTTAAATATTTTGAAAGTTTAATTTAGTCCTCTATTTCCTCAGTCAAATGGAGTTGACTTCACAACATCAAATTCAGAAACAGTCAAAACTTTTTTTATATACCAAAAATTCCTTGTACTATTTATCAGGGAAAAGAACGCGGTCAGCAGTATGTATCAGTGATGATGGAAACAGAATTATAGCACCTGATAGTACATGTGACAGATTAAGGATTCCCAAACCACCTGACCAAGTACAGAGATGTAATTACGACTGTACAATAAGGTATATAGAATTGAAATGGAGATTGCCCTAATTGATGAATTATCTCCCCTGTCTGAATTTTTACATTGAATTCTATATCAAATATATCTTTCTCAATCATGGCAATAGTGCAACTCAAACTCAAAATTTGCTTATGACATGCTATTTAAAAAAAATATTGAATTTGAATATGTGTAGCCTTTTGCAGTCTATAAATTTTTTGTAATTTCAAATGCCGTACGAGTCATGTCAGAGGCAGCTATATTTGAAATGTTCATTTTAACTTGCTCATTTTAATGTTAATAAACACACATATATAGGTGGCAAACAGAAGAAGAAGAGTGCTCAGTAAGATGTGGTGAAGGTATAGCCAAACAGAATGTGTACTGTGTAAAGTCTACCTACTACACACAGACACATGTAGACCTTACTGAATGTGACCATCTAGGACCAAGACCTGGAGATATGGTGACCTGTATGGGTAGATGTGATCCCACACACTGGGAGTATTCTGGTTGGTCACAAGTATGTATAATTTAGAATTTTGATGTATTTGTTTGTTTTGAGAATTTTTTTACTATATGTTTCCCTTTACAACAGAGTTGCGATAGAGATATGAATAAGCAAAGCCTGTCTGTTCTGGAACACATTTGTAGACAATGTCCAACTAAAATTTGATGTACTGTTTACAAATGAGCAATTGCCTGGCTGTTGATGAGAACATTTACCATAATGCATGTAGCCAGGATTGTGGCTAATATATTGCCTATGTCCAATAATTAATGATCTTTGTAAAACTTTGTTTTCTTTTTCTGTTTGAACTTTTTAACTAAATATTTAAGCTGTGTGTATAGATTTTTTTTCTCATAAATTTGATTTGGTATTTGAACAATGTCATACTGTAGAATTGGTAGTAGAACAATACTGATGTTAGATTATTTTATAAGAATCCCAGTTTTAAGGAACTTCAATATTTCACTCAGTTGTCTCTTGTTTATACTTGATAGTGTACCCAGACTTGTAATGGTGGTATACAGACACGAACAGCCTGGTGTACCAATGTCAGTCGAAGGAAGCTACCAGACAAAGACTGTGAGGCCTCAGAGAAAGTACTTACAAGAATATGTAATGATGAACCATGTGCTGAATGGAGAGTGTTTTCTTGGTCAGGGGTAAATGTTTGTAATCTATATTCAGTTGCTCAGTAGTTTTAAACTGAAACATCAAGCTCTGACTGAGCTTAAAAAAGCACATAAAAAAGCAGTCTGATTACCTTAGATATTAATGATTAATTTTATTTTTTATGGAAATTTGCAGTTCATATTCTATTGCTGTAAACTTTAGAGATTTAAGGTATTAAAAAAACATTTAAACTTTTCATATAGTGCTCTGTGACTTGTGGATCTGGGACACGACACAGAGAAGTTTCCTGTTATCGTAAAGAGGAGAAGATAGATGATGTTTTCTGTAATTATAGACGAATGCCTGCAACAAGTGAGCCGTGTAACCTGGGTTCCTGCCCTTTATGGAAAACTGGACCATGGGAACCAGTAAGTGATCAATATTCAAATTTGAATAATTGTTGTCATGAAGAAAGTTAATCAAAGCTTTTAACTTTTACTCTTCTGTGATAAATTTTCAAAAATATTAAAAATTCTTGGTATTCAGGTTGATTTTTATAAGATTTATAAGGTTTTTTGTCAAAATCTTTATCACCACATTCATGTATAATCAATATGTAATGAAACTAGCAAAAATGCACAACATATTTTTAATTTAAGGTTTAAGACAGATGTGGCCAGTACTTTCAAGCAAAAAACAAAGTAAAATTGGATTTTTTTCAGCAAACGTGTTAGGATTTAAATGCTATTAAGGTTAAGTTTGAAGTCTGCTGAAACATCCTGATGGGAATAAATTTGGCAAAATAAACCTGAATAGATGAAATATAAGATATTGTACTTTGTAAAAAGGACAAATAATTTTGGCTGAAGTATTGTTCAATTTTTTTTATCAAAATTAGTACTACTTCTTTTGTACAAATTATTTGCCATTTCAAAATCAATGCTTTCTATGTAACACAATGACCAGTTATTTAAGCTTATTTCAGTGCATTTTATTATAAGTAGAGAGAGTAGTAGCCACTCTTTTAGGGAACAAATACAATTAAATTTTTAAACCTAATGCTAAATGAACCATTATGTTTCATATAGATTGGGAAATTATCTTTGAACAGACACAAAGTTTTGTGTCAAAAGTTTTAAGTTATTCCTTAAGGGATCATAATATCTCCATGTCAGATATTGGTTTAGGTATTGCTTTAGTGGTTACACAATTAATGTCATAATCTGTTTTAGGACTTGTAAGTGCACTTATCCTCATAGGCATAAACATAGCTTGTCAATTTTTGCAGAACTTTTAACCATTTGTATTTTTTTGGTTTTCAGAATAATTAAAAGCACTTGAAAGTAATTTGAGCAATGGGGAACTTGGGAATAAGAAACAGTAAATTGTCTGGGACAGAAATAGAAAGTAGTGTAATGTTCAAATCAAAACATCAAGTTCAAATTTAAAGTATTGATATTTGCAGGAAATAACTTTGTCTGGTCTTTGATTGAAAATTGTTTAAGATGTATATGTTGGGATGAAAGTTACATGTGATGTAACATGTAGTATTATGTAACTACATGACTCCTACACTTGACTGTCTGTTAAGGAATGATTTAGATTTTTAACTACTTTGCCAGAGGCCATATGAACTTTTGTTTACACAAATGTCTTAACATTCCTTCTCAAAAATGCTAGACCTGAAGGACCCAACTTTGTAAGATTTGTCAATGTTTAGTTCTATACAGAATTCTCTCAGTTAAAAAAAATGAAATTCTTGCCGTATCTAGAATAATATGGAGATATATTATTCTTCCAAGCAACAAAACATACCCACTTGATAAAATATGAGATCCTAATTATTAAACATATATCTGTAGTATTTGCTGTTTTGCTCTCTTTACCATCCCCTGGTGTCTGTAGCCACATTTACTTTAATATCTTCTCTGAAACTGCTGGGTCAATTAAAACCAAGTTTTTGTTGGAATGGATCTTTGGTCACCCTTGCACAAAATTATTTCAGACATACCAACAAAGACAGTCTTAATTGCTTAAAATAGAAAACAAGTCAATAAATCTTTTAAAAATCTTGTCAAACAAACTAACTGCCAACTACAGTCAAACTTGGTGAAATTTTCTTTGGGTAGTCCCTATCAAAATTGTATTTGATATCCCACCAGACAACTGATGTGGCCACCATGGCCTTACTTAGTTTAGTGTAAAAACCTATGGATAATTTGCTTAAAAATTCTTCTATTTTTAGCCAAAAGGAACTTAATTGACATGTCCTAAGTTTGTCCTCTTCACAATTATATCAGGCATCCTCACAGCTGTTACAGCCAAACTTGTTTAACACGTGACCATATTGGAAAATCACGTAAAAATCTGTTTGGTTGGAATTAACCAGCCAGTTTCAATCTTAACTTTTGTGGTATTTCCCATTGATGCTCCTCTTTTAAAATTTTGTTGAGCACTCCTATCCACCAACCAACAATGTATCTAACTAGGCAGAGTCAAGTTAATGATACAGGCTCCTGAGGACCTCTGGTTTCCGCTTTCATAATAAAACACAGAAAAGCAGAAAACTATTTCTGTTGGCATGTGGAAATTTATTAACCTTACATTGGGAGAAATACTGTATCATTAAACAAGTCATAGTTGATTTTCATTATATTGGGAACTTTCAACAATGGGAAAACTCACCTTTTCATTGCAAAAATAATTGAATACTTGTAACTATTTTTTCCTTGGTAGAAACCTTGATCCATTTAACATAATATTTGTTCTTTTGTAGTGCAGTTTTTTTTTCTTGGTACTTTGATTAAAGGAGATTAAATTTTGACATAGCATTTAAAATATACTCTTCACTGCCCTAATTTGCCTGTTTTTTCACACCTTAATAATTTTGTTCATTATACTCTTGAAGTCATGTACATATCTATCTTAATAATTAATAGTTAATAAATTTACCCCTTGATTTATACAGTCTTTTATGTTCTTTGAATTAAGATTTTTTGGTAGAATTCTTTGTTTTTCATCATTGAAGCATATTTCAAGCTGACAGCCCAGACGACCTTTTGACATATCATTGTGCAATATTAGCAAGTTTTTATTACAAAATAAAAGCATGGAGGTGACAATAAAATAAGTTAAATGTGTGGTGTACAGAAATCAAAGTAGTTTTAACTCCACCTATCATATCAAAGAAAAGTCTGGCTAATAAGGTGAATCTTCACTTTTATATGTGAATGAAATTGACAGTTATGTCAAAATTTTACAAATCCATCAAATTTTTACAAGTAAAAGGTGAAAAAGTACATTTCACTGGGCATGTAAATTTGGTAGTTTTTTTCTGATTTCTGAATTTGAAAATTGGACAAAAGATATATTATGCATTTATTTGTAGTAAAAATGAAATCATTTTACCTTAAGGACTATTCTATTAAAATTGATGTGGTAAAAAGATCATAATTGGTTACTTGACCATTAGATACCTGCCTTCCCAAACATACATTTAAATACCAATATTAGAACAGCTTTAATATAATAAAAATATTCAGAGACAGTCTTGATTGAAAACGGTTCTATAAGGTACTCTATAGACAACTCATTTGGATAATCTGTTGTTTGAACTAAAACGATTGTGAAGTAACTACTAACAAACATCGCTTTATTTTAGAAACTTACTTATTTTATTGTTATTTTGATAAAGTATGAATCAAAAAAAGTTTTTAGGTTATACTTTAAAAATGTCACTTTTGAATTAGTTATTTCAGTCCTTAAAATTTTTCTGGTTATGATGAATTTTTCAACAGCAATAAAATGTGATAATAATGTGATTTTCCTTTGTCATTTCTAATGAAAACAGTAACACTTTGTTTTTGGAATGTTAAGGAATTTAATTAAGTAATAAAAAGTTTATTCATTATATTTATCACTGCTCTTAGTGCATAAATTTGGGCATAAATGCGTAATTGTCTTGTCAGCCTTTCAGACTTTTCGTGATGTTTTCAGTAGTTAATTTTGTATTTGTTTGACCCCTGTTAAGGTAATTTTTTATGTCCATTTTATTCATAATGAGCGTGAAATGATCTAATAAATAACTTATTTGAAAGAGTTTGTTTTGAATAGAAGAGTATCAAGCTATTTTTAAGTTTTATTTGATCACTTTTTATTGTCTAAATAATTACTTTCTTCTTTTTGTTGTTTGCCTATCTTATCCTATTCAGTCATTTATTTTGTCATCAATTTAAAAATGGACCACCTTATAATATATAGTGCTCATTTATTATCTTACATGAATAATTCACTAAATATTTATCCCTAACTTTTATGTATTTGATGACATCTGATGACAAAGGATCAAAATTCTCTATTAAGTTAGAATTTGGGTTAATATGATTTTGTCCCACCCTTTAAACTGGAGTCAAATGATTAGATATAAACTCCTGTTTTAAACTGATTGACCACCTGGCCTTTAACTGGATGGATTTGGACTAATATAAAAATACGAGATGTGGCATGATTGTCCATGAGACAGCCATCCACCAAATGACAGTCAAATCTAAACTTCTACAGGTCACATTACCACCTAGACAAGTTTACAAATGTACCCACCTTATGATAGTGGTATTTTGACCTTTGTTTATAGGTATGCAATGTAAAACAAGTAACAATTAAGCATAAAAACAACGACAACCACTGGATTAAAGATTCCTGGCTTGGGACAGGCACATAAAGTTTGTGGTAGGGTTAAACATGTTTGTGAGTTTCTAACCTTCTCCATAACCTAGGATGGGTGGTGTGTTGTAAAAGATTTCTTGTCTTGTGTACTGTGTCTCCCTTTTTTCCCTTTGTCATATGTCCACTTCCTGTTTGCTGAGACTTTGATTGGCATTCCGTGCTGTAAAATTTTCATAAAAAATTACTCTACTTGATGGATTGATTTGATATTTGGTCTGAAGCATTATCAGGATGAGTTGTACTGTGTCTTTCATTTTCAGGTCCATCATATGTCTACTTCTAGTTTGCCATAGCAGGGACATCCATGTTCCATGACACATTTTCTCTTTGTTTTGTATTTTTTTATTTGAGTTTAAATTAAAAATTTGTTTTCAGTGCTCTGTAACCTGTGGACTAGGAATTTCCAAACAGTCTATTTATTGTCGATCAGTCAAAGGGGAGATTCTCAAAGATGATATTTGTGACCCATCCAGTAAACCATATGGTGTGAAAGCATGTGATATGGGCACATGTCCAACTACAACAACTTCTACCACCACAACAACAACACCAACAACAACTACCACCAGGACAACAACAACCACATTACCCACAACAACCAGGACAACTACCTCTACACCTGCACCAATGTTAACTACACCCATACCAGTCCAGTGGAAACATACCGAATGGTCAACTGTAAGTTTTTATTATAACATGACTCCATGAAAATTGAAGTCATATTTTTTATCTAGTTCCCATACTTGTCAGCAGTATCCAGGATCAGTAGTTCTAGTGACAGGAGTTGTTCCAGAACAAGAAAGTCAGTTGATCGGAGTGGTGATGGAAGTCTCCAGAATGGAAACCATCACTGCTTTGGAGTGTTTGTCTATAAACAGGTGCTATTTCTTGGTCCATTAATATTATTTTTCACTAGTGCTCTTAAAGAAATATCACTTAAATTTTTTTTAAACTCTATTTAACCTAGGAGGACCAAATTTAGAATGCATATAGTTTGTGTCATGAAATTGTTTGACTTATCACATGACATTTATTATTGGCCTAATTTGCTTGGTTCAGTGACTTTAACACATTCACCATTTCTCAGGAACTATACATGGTAGGTCAACAATACTGGGTATGCATATAAATTATTAGGAATACAGGCTGACACAATTCTTATATCCTTGTTTTCATGGATGAGTGACTTTATAATTTTCTCAAATTCTTGTCCTTTTCACAACAACTGTATTGCCTATCAGTCTGCCATATGTCATATGTTCTTGACCTTGTTTTCATCATGTATGACTTATTTTGCAAAATTTGAAACTTATTTTCACAATAAATTCCATTTTCTCAACAACAACAAAATTTATGTACAGACTCACTTTATTTTGTCTGTAGATAAGGGTACATACATGTCTGCTATTTTTTCACTTTTGATGGTCCAACAACTTGTATCAGGTTTACATAATTAAGTCTTTTTCAGTAATGAAACATGACAGGAGATCAGTATTTGGTCTGCCAGCTTAATCTTATGTTTGCATGTCAGTCTGCTCTTTTTCACGTGTCCTTGGCCTTATTTTATGGTTGATTTACTTCCCGGGATTTACTTAGTAAACTTTGCAACATATTAACACAAAGGCTATTTCTCAATACACAATAACTTTTGTTTAGTTTGTGAAGCACATCAGTCATAAATCTTACTGATGGTATGCTTATATTTACACAGACAAGACATTAAGTGTCCACACTTGTTTAAATTAAAAGAGAAAATTCAATTCAATATGAAATAAGTTAAATTTTTAGTTTGTTTAATAAAAAGTGAGTCAGTTAGTATTATACACCTCATAAATCATTTTTTGTAAGAAAACATTACCTCACAAAAGCTTTCTAACCACCTTGTAATAGATTCAGGATGTGCAGAAATTATTAATTTCTCATGTCAAGGCCATGTGTGTTTAAGTGTACTGGATTAACACATATTTTAAAGTGCACTCCATTACAAAGTGGGTTGACTGAATGCATTTGAAGAAAAACAGAGCCAAATCTGCCAAATTGAATAATTTACAAAATTTACAAAATTTGGCAAAAAAGTAGAGATATTTTCTCAGTTTACATCTGTATAAATATTTGATGTAATTGCCAAGTAGATGTCATTGTTCTTTATGTTTAAAACTTTGTCACTATCTAGATTTTCCAGTGAACCCATAACAATATGGCTGTGATGACGACAGTAGATGCTGTGTTTCATATCTGGCACAGTTTACAGTATAAGTAATTGGAAAAGTTTGTTATGTCTGGTCATAGTCTAACATATTCCAGTCACCTACCTGTTAGGCAGAGAATCTTTATTGGTTTATTTAACATTGTGTTTTGTTGTTTTTCTGAAATAGGACAGATTTTTATTTTTATACCAAATTAACTGTACCTACACTAAATGTAAATATTAAAGTGAAAAGAATGACTATTTCCTTTTTAGTGTACCACAACTTGTGGTAAAGGTACAAGAAGTAGGCTGGTTTACTGTGAGAATACCCAGAGACAGTCCAGACCAAAATCTGACTGTCAACATCTAACTGAACCACCCACAATGGAAACTTGCATACTTAGACCCTGTGGAATGTGGAGATCAGGGGATTGGGGAGAGGTAGGTAGTTGACCTGTCTTTAAGATCCTGCAAAATTCACTGTTATCACTTTTTTTTTTGTAGGGAAGTTTTTTCCCACAAGCTACTCCAACTTCTCATTGCAGTTGAATTGATAAAATAACCATTTCCATGATCTACTTTAATAAAGTTTCTGTCACACCTAATGCATTTTGAGGATAAAGATTTCACTTGTATAGATCATTTTAAACTGAGTTTTCACTGAAATATATATCTGACATTTTATTGGTCTTAAACAAACTCTGCTCCTGCAGTTAGGTGAGTAGAATAAAGTTATAATTACAAAGAGTATTGAAACAAAAATTATTTAATGGTGTTAGTTTTGGTTGTTTTTTTGTTTTTATAGGAGGGATAAGATTTTATACCCCCACACATAGTTAGAGAGGTATATAGGAATCACCTTGTCTGTATGTTTACATACATTGTAAGCACGGCGTCCACCTAAACTGTTCAATGGCTTTCAATGAAACTTTACATGAACATAAGACACAATGGGTAGATAAGCATATAGAAAGGTGATTCATCTAGGCTCATACCAAAGGCAGATGTTTCACTTAAAAAACTGGGATCAAGGAGCCGGGGTACAGTATACCTTGTTCTTACAATTTTACAATGCGACAGAGTCTATATATGTTTGGCCTTGTTATTCTAAAACATTCCAATAGGTGCAGACAATTCTCAACATCTCCTGTAGGGAAGCAGTGCACATATTTAAGGTTGCAAAACAGCATGCTTAATCAGCAGTCAAATAACAAGAAGTCTTCAAACAGAAACAAGATTTGTTGAAAGGTTTTATTGGAATTATTGGCCTTATCAGACTGCTATTGTGTGGATAGGACTTAGAAGTTTTTACAGATAAAAGAGATAGACGATAATTGCTGAAGATGGTTTAAATTATCACTGGGAGGTTTTTTGGTGCAGAAGATTAAAATCTTGTATTGTCTGTCTAAGTAAAAGAAGATATATTTTGATTTGTCTGTGGTTTTTTACAGTATAATCTACAGTGCCTTTTACTTTCACAATTTATGTTATGTACACAGTGGTTCATCAATAGAATAAAAAGGGAACTGTCTCACCTATATAATTAGAGTTTCGATATTTATCTCAAATCTTTAAATACTTATACACAGATGTTAGCCTACAAAGAATTCAATGTGATTCTTGACACTTCATTGTTTGACCATAGAGAAATAAAAGAGTATAGAATTTTCCTGTGTGTTTTCCCCAAATACATGTAGTAAAACACAAAGTTGGGAAAGAGCCTAAATGTCCAGTTTTTATTGTTTTGGTGTGATTTTATCACATGTATTTCAATAATAAATACAAATACTTACATTGTAGTAGTTAAGTGTAACTGCTGCTACTGCAAAAGTGGAATTATAGATTTTACTCTCAAACTGCTGTCCAAGATACCTTACAAAAATAAATAGAAATCTTTATGAAACAGCATGTTCTAAAGGGTGTGGTTATCGTGCTAATCTTCTCAGATTATCTTAATCAGTCAATTTTACCTGTTTTTTAGGAATAAAAAAATGATAAAAACATTATATTTATCTTCTAATCTGTTGTTTAAGAGGTCTGTGTCTTGTTGTATTAATGGTAAACTTTACACATAGGATACAGACAAAACTGACACCTTAATATGAAGTAGAACATTTTTTGTCTGTTGCTACTTTCACTCTGAGCAAAAAAAAAAAAAGATATCTATGCAAGTAATTTACATGACAACAAATCATAAAGAAAAATCACAAAAAGTAGCCCCAACCCAAGGTCTATGATTCTCCTAAAGTACTCTGGCTTCCTCCATCAATAAAACTAAGCTCCAGACAATAGACAGAAGGCAGCAGGGTAAACAAGGTCATACTTATTGTCAGCCGTTGTGTGGAACCTGGTGAAAATGACTGTAAAATAAAGATGTACAAAATGATGAGTGTAAATCTGAATATTCTTATATCAGACAACATACAGAAGAACAACAAATGAATTAATATATTGGATGCAAATTTTCTACATGTTTATTGTTAAAGATGCCACAATTCTTTTTTGTGCACAGCCAAAGAGCATTTTTATCTTTGACTTGCATTTGAACATATTTTCATCAAGTACAAATTTCAGCTTTTATAGTACATAAAAACAATACAAGTGCCGAACTAACTGAAGAATAGTGGCCATTAAGGACACAACTTGCATGTTAAGCTGCATATGATGACCTTGTCTACATAACTTCATGCAGAGTCGGTGGAATTTAGATCCCCACTAACAATCTCATGACTGAAGCTAACTATTCTTAGATATCCGTATCATCTTCTCTATTAAATTTATCATTTCTTCTGGTATTATAAATGATATAATACTAAAAATTAGGTCTGTAGGTAAATATTATGCAATTTTTCCTTTGATAATTTTACATGTGAAACATGAGGTTACAAGGCTTGCATGTATAGTAATATTGTACCCTCTTTGTCTGACAAAGGGAAACAATGCAAAGTGCCTGATTTATCACCAACTGGGAATATTGGTGTCAAGGGTGGATACAGTTTATGAGGGAATACTTGAAAGGTTTAGTTATCTTTATAAAATGGGGCCACATATTAGAAGACCCAAGTTCATCATTTGAGAGATTGTAATGTCAAAATTTATCTATGGCCAACATGTTATGTTGCATATTCACATTTATTCATGTCTTGTCTGTAGATGGAAAATCAGTGATTGTTTCACTGTATCTCTATAGAAGTTCTGTCAAATGTTGTTGAACAGCAACTATTTTGATGTTCAAGGGTTATTGAGATATTGATAGGAGAGAGATAACAATATCAGCAATTTATTTTTGTGCAGCATTTTTGCTGATAAAGGGGTTTTATTTTTAAAAAATAACATGGAAATTATTGAATGTGGCAGTTGTGTAATTCATTTGCTGATAGTTATAATCGATTTGAGATCATATCTAACATCCAATTAATTTTACAAGAATCTTTACAAAATAATTATTTATCACTAATTTAAGGTTTTTTGCCTTGCTGCTATTGTATGATTTTTATTTCTACTTGTTTGGAAGTGGCCATGTAAGAGCAAAACTTTTGCAGATCTTTTCTTAGGTTTGTTTTTGGTTCCATCATGTTGTTGCTTCATGCAAATGAGAGACATATCTAGTATTACATTGAATCTATGTCATTTTGATATATGAAATATTTTTGTTATGTTTTAGTGTACGCAAACCTGTGGTGAAGGGGAGGAGGTCCGACAGGTAGCTTGTTTTCTCCCAGGCCGTTTGCGTGGACAGGATTCTGATTGTGATCCTGAAACAAAACCAGAATCTGTCAGAAAGTGTCATCGTACGGATTGTACTGTTACTAGTTACAGAAGTGGTGGAGGTGCTCACTGGAGAACTGGTCCCTGGTCTGGGGTAGGTTACTGCTCTTGTTTTTTATGAAAACTTTTGTCTCTGGGGGACTTTATTAACATTAATTTTATGCAATTGTGTAAATTAGTATCCAAATGAGAATATGCTGAACAGGGTCAGGTAAGATATAATTTGAGTATGTAGTGCATGTTGTCACAGTGAGCTTTAAGTTAGATAAATTGGCATGAATTCCACCATTTGATGATGTAAGAAAATTGAAAATTTGATAACAGCAGGAAAATTAGTTAAAGAAATTGTGCACAGAATTTAAATTGGTGTAAATCTAAGTTAAAGCCTTATTATCTAGTTTCATGTAATGGATTTATATCAGGATCAAAGACATATCTTTTAAGAATAAATAACAGAACATAAAGTAAATGTCTTGTAATTGTTGTATGTGCCAAAGCCATTATTTTATACCTGCTATAATTGGATAATGAGTGTTATTCTGAGTGTACCTGTCAGATCCACTTTAAAGCCATTTAATTTTATGCCTTTTGATTATATTGAGTATTTAGCCACAAATTGCTCAGTGTTGTAATTTCCCCCATGCTCAGTATCACCCTGAGATTTGTAATTGTTTTCATTTTTGCCTTTTAATAATTGATTAGTATTAGTTTCATTAATTCACACACTCAAATTTTATTGTTTAAAAGCTCAATGACTATAAGCTTTGAGTTTTGTGCTCAATCTTGTTATAATTGCTGTGTTATAATTACAGTGCTCATCCTCTTGTGAAAGTGGCATGCAGAGGAGACAAGTGGTTTGTCAGGATGAATTTGGACTAAGTGATAGCTGTGGTCAAAATAATAGACCTGATGAAGTTCAGTCCTGTAATACTGGGGCCTGTCCAGCATGGTATACTGGAATTTGGACTGAGGTATGCCAAAAAATGCCATATGCTGCTTTTGCAAAAAATTACAAAGTTTGAACACATCAATTTAGTCCAATCAAATATAACAGTAGCATCCCCTGCAAGTAGATGTACTAGAATGAAACATGCTTAAATTTTGCATGAAATTTTTGTTAGACTTTACCATGATAACCAGAAACTGCAAAAAAATTCTTGAAACACAAATTTGGAAGCTCTGCACTTCAGATCGTTGACTGTCTAATATTCAAGGTTAATCTGTCATCTGTGTTCAATGCTTATCATTTTAATGTCCAATTTACTAGTAAATGTCTGCAGAAACTGGTTTTCACAGAAATTGTTATTATGAGGTTTGTGAAAAAGAAAAAAATCATCTGCTAATGATATGGTTTTTTTCTGGATATTGCTGTACTACAATCATCAAATTTGCAATATGTATGTATGTATTTGTTCCCTCCTTGTCTATTTTTTTCACTTTTCTGGTGTTTTAAGATGATTTTGTTGATTGCTTCAAATTATTTCAGAGACTATGATAATTGACAATGAGTTTGGCCCAACAAAAGCATGCACCTCTCTATTCTTGATTTATCCAAATACCAACTACTCAGAATATGTTATTTTATTGAAATTTTCATAGAATGTTTGACCTTGTTTTACGATATAAGGTAGATATTATGATGGAATCATGCCTTTGCTTTTTTACCTATTGTTTTTAAAATTCCATATATGCACAATCATGATATTTGTATTTTTTGGTTTAAGTGTTCAGTTTCATGTGGGAATGATGGGATACAGACTCGACGTGTCCTCTGTCAGTTACCAAATGGACATGTACTCTCAGATGGACAGTGTAACATGACTGTGAGACCACCATACAAACAACTTTGTAACACCGGACCATGCAGCACACAACGTAGATGGCGTATCAGTCAGTGGTCCTCGGTAAGATATAGAGATTGGTATTATCGTTACTATCACTATTTACAACAGTTACATTATTATGGGCGTAGAAGACAAACAGGACAGAGGAGTTGGCAGCAATGGAGGCATTACTAGTCTACCTCTTTAACTTAGTGTAAGATCAGGTCTTAAACTATCAGAATGTTTAAAGAGTACTAAATGTATTTGTTTTTATTATGATCTTTGACTATTTGTGGTCAGCTGGTTTCATGAATTTTCCATTTTATAGATAAATATTTTGGAAATTTTTATGTATTTTTTCAGTGATTAATGATTTGATTGTTTGAAAATATACATTTGCTTTTAATTTATTGGAATGAGTGTGGTGTGAGTGCAGGACTGACCGTTTTCTAGATTGATTGTTTTTATTGTAAAGAAAAACAAGCAGCCATATTTATGCTGGTCTGTGATATATTTATTTGAAAATAGCTGTCGGCTGCCGCGGCGGTGTTGGTGTCTGTAGATTGGTTTCCGCGCGATAACTTTTGTTCTAGTTAACCAATCCTTTTAATATTTTGGGACATTGATAATTGGTTGGAAATAAAGGTTGGTAT
>JAULBM010175893.1:0-28890 GCA_032357055.1 Geukensia granosissima
CCCCCACAATCAGGGACGCCCCTTTTAGAGGACTAGTGCCTCAAGGACGGAGATACCTAGTGCCTATTCTTTACCCGACACAACCTTTGAGAAGGGGAGTTCGAGTATTTATACATCCCGCTCGAACTAACAGACGCCCTTTAAGCAGGGGTTCTACCTGCAGGCGGAGAAACCAAACGGCCTATTTCTATATCCCGGCCGCCCTCGGGGGGTAATTAAAAATTAAATCAAAATAATTTATGTATAAACTATATCAAATAATGATAAAATTTTATGTTTCATGTAATCAAATTTTGTGTTAATATTTTGATCCCTTTCAGGGATTGTATACCACCAAGAACAGTACCTGTAAACTGTAACCGACGTAAAAGCAGTGTCAATTGGGTTTATAGAAAAATAATTCGTCAACTAAACTGAAATTATGATATGTGTATTTTACTGTTTCTAAGAAAGGAAGAATAACGAAATTAGATGATTATTCGTTTATTTGTACAAAATTTTTTTTTAAGAAGAAGAAGAATTCAGTCAGTCATGTAGCACTGAAAATGTCCATAACTTATTTTACATTCTCTCTTATTAAGTATCTCTTATCATTTTTTCAAATATGATATGATAATACATGTCTGGAAACGTCGGAAATTATGATATGACCGAGAAACTAAATCAGCTGACACAGTGATGATTGATAGGATATTTTTCGTGAGTGGGTATGATTCCACATGTTCAAATCGCAATGCTCCATCTAAATAGCTGATGTATGTACAATACACTGATAGATGTAGTGTAGCAGTATATATGGTGATTGGTCTCTTTCTGGATTTATCTGCATTTAAAAAATAAATTAGTTTTAGTAGAAGACCTTCATTCATGTGCGACGTATAAGAATAAAAATTGTGCGACTTATTGACTTGTTGGTTTTAACTCGTAAAAATTTTCATCGCTTTCCTTAGAGTATTTCTGTCGAAATCATATAAATTATTTAAATATTCCTGGTTATGTAACGTTTTTTGAATTGCAGTCTCGTCAATCTTGCAATTTAATTCTGTTCTTCCTTCACGAAAAAATCTTTTTCAAATTACTTTATTTATAATATCGTTTTCGTCTACGTTGAAACATAATCTTAAACAATATATGCAAATTATTTAATGCTACAGTAAATAGAAAAGTACCATCTAATTCAAAATGACAAGTATAAGATATCGGGTACATTATTCTAACACCTTATTGTTATTTGTTTTTATTTCCGATGTCAAATTTCATTGCGGTAACATATTTAACTGGTAATCTAAAAAAATTCTTGACAGTAATTGTTTACGGTTGACAATCAAATTTGCGCAAATGATCTAAGCAGGTACCCCCAAGGTGTGCTAATTGATACCGTGTTATCAACAAATAAATGATAATATTCAGTCTTGAAATGGGGTTTCTTTTGATATTTATATAATTGGAAAGTCGTGTAATAAAACAGCACGAGAGTTTGTACAATTGTCTTCCAGGCATAAACTGTTTTATTGAAAAAAAAAATTCAATTTGTTTCCATGTCGTGTGTCAATTTTGTTTGTACTGACGTTGGTATCCTTGTCTTTTTAGGTAAGACTTTGAGTCAATGTGTTTAGAACTTTGAAATGAACTTGATGATAAATTATTAATTTTGTTTAAAAATCAACATGTGAAAAAATATTCTAATTGTCTCATAAATTTGAGTCGGTGGAATATTTTTTCTGTTACATCAAGAAACTATTTTGTCATACACATTCTTTTATCATGGCTGATATTTCAAAAACTAATTCAGTAATTTATTCGATATATAAGTGTTATCGTTTTGATTTTCGTAAACGCTTTAAAAAGAAATTTAATATTTAAGTTGATGCGATATGTAATAAATTGATTAAGTGTAATATTTTAACCCGAAAGTTTTTCTGGTATTTATAAAAACGTATGTGTAAGATAATTGTATCTCCATCTTTATATAATACTGCGGTAATAATGATGAACAAATTTGCACATAAATCATTTAACTCAGAAGAGTAATGGACAAATTTATTTGATAAATTGCGTACGTATCATCAAGTTTCGGTATTAAATGTGCCCTTGCCAAAATCTGCTAAGAGAAGTATAACCAGTTGAAAAATATCATAATAAGAAAATTGACAGTTTTAAAAGAAAGAACTGTGGATTTATTTTATCTTCAGTTAGCCGTTGTGAATCGCGGATCTTCTAATTTAACCGTGTCACTAAAATTTGATTGTAAATCTCAAGTGGGCTGTTACAAAGGAGTTAAATTCTGAACAAAGTACACATTAAGAATTTTAGTTGTTAGTTCGCGTCGTCAATTTCCCGATGCACATAGCTGTGTTCTGTTTAAAGGGATCTAGATTTATCTTCGAATTTCCTTATTCCCGACATTTTTGCGTTATTGGTGAAAAAATCAGATGTATCAGTGAAAAAATGGTGCATTAGGAACTCTGATTTGTAGCTGTAATATATATTCGTATTTTATAGTTGTTTGTGTGAATAGACAAGCAAAAGGGAGTGTGTGATTGGTTGATCATGACCAAATTATGTTTATGCCTTTTCTTGTTTCAGTCAGACAGAACGAAAGGAATCGGTCGAAAATTTAAAGTGGAACACATTTTGGGAGGATATATTTGCTTTTAATATTTTTGTGAATTTCGAGAACATGGTGAAGATGTTATGAAATGATTTGCTCTGATATTGCTTCTTGGAGTTGCTGTAACTAAGGTAGAAAATAATTCTTAGGCACTACTGTTATTTGCAACGAAAATTGAATTAGACCACACAATGAAAAAACTAAAATAATAACAAAATCGGATGCGGAAAAAAGAGAAATTAATCAAATGGAGTTAAAGTAACAGATGAGGGGAATGTTTGTTTTATTTCGGTTAAAGTTATTTTGTGTAAAATTAATGTGTTTGTGACGTCATCAAGACAGATTCTTGTAAGGATGAGGCATAGTGATGGAGTTATCCGGACGGGATTAATAGTCGTTCCAACCCTCATTCTAATTTTAATGCAGACCGAAAATTCAGCTGGAATAAAATGGTTGTAAGTATGTTTTTATTCTAATTTTCATATTAAGGTTTCTTTAATTTGACACAAAATACATTTTCATTTAAATAAAGAAAAAAATGTCAGTCAATTATCCCGAAAAATAAAAATTCAATTTTAGTGGCGGTTTTAAATATAAAATATATAGTATTAATCTTCATTTATTTGAAATAATTCATAATTCGTAAATCAAAATGATCTAATCTTATTTTGAACATAACGATGATTTAAAGAGCATGCAAAACAATTGATTTCTAGTCTATATGAGCATATTTGATAAGTTTATGTTTAATTATGTGCTTAATTGCGCCAGGTTGACCAATTCTGTGTGCAGTTAAGCAAATGATTCTCGTATCAAATTTAATAACATAAACTTAAGTCCATATTCAAAATGTTATCACTTGTATAATATGAGCGTAAATCTTGCTTATCAAGACACATTTGGACTTGCAAAGATGACAATGGGAGATATTGAGACACTAATTACATCTGATGGACAATCGTCGATAGGGTCGAAATGTTCAGTCCTTTGATTCTGGACCTTAGTTTAAGTCGAATAATATGTTTAAGCATTTTCCCTTCCATAGTTGAGTAAGTAGTTAAAAAAAAAATAATTGCATTTTTATTTAAACCCCCCCCCCCCCCATAGTGAAGGTAACTTTCCCAAGTTAGGAATCGTAAGCATTGGGTAGTTTGCACTGTTGTTATATTATTTCTTTTATATTGTCACAGTAGATACATGTTGTACCGGTAGTTTTGTATTTGGTCGAGCGATTTAGAGCTCATCACAGGGCGATGGTTCCGCCCTTCAGAGACTTCTAGATTTGGACATTCGCCCGATTCTGGTCTTTCACATTAACTTCATAAATTTTCAATTTTCATATTTATCTCTCTTTTCGACATTATATAATGTTTGGAAAATATCCGAGGGTCATCACAAAGGAATGCAGAAACGACCAATTTAGAAATATTTACACATACATGTAAATTTAATCTTCATATATTCTGTAAAGCTTTATTTTGACATGGATGTTCTCAGCCGGTGAGGTAACGCTAATTATTTTGTTCCTATGACCCTAAAAAGGTGTTTAATCATTTACTCAAAAGATTGAAAATGTTCTGTTGTCGCGTAGCTTAAAATTTTTAGTTATTTAGAAAATAAAATATTGAAGTAATTTATAATAAAAATCAATATCTGTATTAAATTAACGACAAGATATTGTATTGTTACAAAATTCATCACAAGAAATGTTAATATAGTTACTTGACGTTATCTTGTCGGGGTTTACAACCATTTTAACTTAAAGTATGCGACACTTGCAAATGGCACTTTTAAACCCTCGTGTCTTGCTTAACTGCATGAATCTTGGTACTGTATTACAAGAAAAGAAAAAAAAAACGATAAGCAAAAATAATTCTAACAAGACAAGCGTCGGGACGGTCTGTGCGATTCTTTTCTATACTTTAATAAAAAAAGGCAATGTTTTTCTTGATTTTAATTCCCCCCAATTTCAAACAACTCCATGTCGTGTCATAAAACTTTCCAGAAACTCTCGATATAATATACTGTTCTTGTGTTTTGTTTGATTCATATGTGACGTTGAAATTGTTTTTTCTTGCAATTTAAGAAAAAAGCCATTCTACAGGTATTCAACAATATCTCAGCATTGACACAAACAAATTATCGCATATCATAAAAATGCATTTATATTATTAAGTCTAGACCCATTATACGACCTCAAAAATCAAATCGGCTTTGATCTTTTGTGAAAGCTAATTTGTTTGGCTTTCAAAATAATTCAAAGGCACATTATAGAAGACTACTGTGAGAGATCATCCGGGATGAAAATCGGTGGTTCTCAACTAAACAGGAGGAGTTTAGAAGAATAGAACCTAACATCAAACCATTTCTCTGTAAATAATGAGGAAACTTTCGTTAAATCTGAAGCACTTATGCATATTTAATTATAGCCTTTATTATTTACACTAAAGGATTTAAAACACTTCTTCCCTACTCGAGGAAAAATGTTTTATTTGTTTAAAATTGTTAAAAGTTCACTTTTAGGGTTTCCTGACTTAAAATGCACGGGTAGCGATATTCATGGATAACATGAAGATTTTTTTCATATTTTAACACATTAAGTGTAAAAATTTTCACTAGGATCTCTCCTTAACTTGCTCTGCATCATTTTAAAATATTTGCATAAAAATTTAGAATGAAAAAATGACATGCAGTAACAAGATATGAGATATAGAGAATCTTACATTGTTAGCCATTGACAACCGAGTGTTTTTTTTTACAATTTGCGAGCCTTGGCGAGAAATTTAAAAGTGGTAGAAAAAACAATTATCAATGTTTTTTAACCATGTAAGATTTTGTATCTCCATTTCTTCTATGGACTAATTTTGCCGTTTAAGGCACGAATATTTCCTAAAACCCCAATTGAACAGTGACGTTGTCAATTAAAGCCCTCTAATTTGCAAATGGCGTTGAAAATCAGTGCACTTTTTCAAAGACAGATTTAATGGCGTGAATAACATATAACACTTATTTAAAGTGTTTTTATGTACATAACATATCGTTATATCAAAATTCTATAAATTCAGAAATAACCTAAATGCAAATAAAAATCGATTTTATTGTTGTTCTTCATATTAAAATTAGTCGCGATGCTCAATAGCAGGTGGGGAGGGGGTTGAAAGTTATTCACGTCCTACATAGCAAATTACGCTCTCATTCGGACCTTGAAACAATAAACACAGATTCCAGGACGGACGGTCAATTTTCATGTTTACGTTCGTCTAGAAAAAGCTCTCATTGGGGGAAATTATCGAAATGAAACATGAAAATATCCTTTATTTGTTTTCATTGTTCCGTAAAATGTCCAGACAAACAAATAGCCTTTATTGATTTAATATTTGAATACAAATGATTTTTATTACTTAAAATGTTCCCATCAGCATAGGGGCGGTCCAAAGAGAAAGGGATATGTTTGTACCCCGCAGGGGCCATAATTTAAAGTTGTAAAATCATTTTGATTGCTTACATCAACTTCAAGATTAATGGTACAAAATACTGCGGAGGTGTGAATAGCTGTTCAATAAAATCAGACATTAAAAATGACAACAATACAATTAAAACAATTAAAATGCAATTACGGAAACCATAGTGTTTATGTCCAGCTAGTTCAAGAGGTCCAGGAGGGGGCTGGATCTAAGTGAGTGCAAACAAATTCATAATTTTGTTGACGTTTCTTTCTGTTGCATTTCTCCTTGCAGGGGGTACTATTACATAAGCCTTCCCTCATATAACTACAGCGGGAGGGAAAACAAATTATACGTAACAATCACCCAATTGACATTTTTATAATCCAAATAAATTTGTTTGTTTACCCGAAACAAAACTACGTCACTTATCAAGACCTACTATAATTTGCATATTTACATGAGGAACGGAATGAAGGTTACACATAAAATGTTTAAAAATAATAAAACCACGTTTTAAAATGCTGATGTACGAATTAAAATGCACAAATAATTTTGAGGTACCGGCATCCCTGATAGACAGTAATTTTGTGCGTTTATATGTGAAAAAGAAAAATTCTTTATTTCTTAAAAAAAATAGATACACAGCCTATAGTGAAATTTGGATTCACCCGCTGAATGAAAAGTCATAAAACACAAAGTATTTGCAGAACGAATAAATTCACCTGTTTTTAGATAGAAAATACCAATGAAATCCAGATGTTTAGTATATTTCTTATTTTATGTTTGCGAAATAATAGTGATATATCTTTTCAAAAAAAGTTCATCTCGAGTTCCTCACTATGGAATAAACCAGCTGCTTAATTTTGAAAATTTATCTCTCTCTGTGTGTAAATTGTAGTGATTTGTAGCTAATCTTTGTTAATATATCATAATTCCCCGCTGGCTGATCAGTAAGAAAACTATTCTCAATGACACTTAAAACGTTGATTGCATGTAAAATATATAATATCCGAGCAACTGACCACGCTTACAGCTACCCAGCCGAGAACAGTGATTTTGTTATCACGAAAATGAGTTCTACGAAGGTGATGAACAGTTTGAAATTTCCGAACGAGTTAAGATATAATATGATACGTAGCGTTCTTGTTTGCCGGCGTCTTAAGACCGACTTGAGCAAGTCAGTGATTTTCTTATACGAAAAGGTCAGGCAAACAATTTTGACTTAAACAGGTCAGAAATAAAAATCATTTTTAAGAGGAAAGGTCTCGTGGCAACACTGTTTTTGAGAATGGTGATTTCTATAAAAATATTAAGTTACATTAATATGAAACATATTTTTATGCTTAAATGAGTGACTGATAATATGAGCATCAGCTCAGTTTATAAACTTGATATGTGCAGCAGCGATATCTATGTGTCTATATAAATCGAGGAAAACAATTCATCCTTGCTTGAAGCGGTCAGTGAAAAATTACCATTAGTTCCTGACCTGTACTAGTCGGTCTTGACTGGTGTGCAACCGATTCTTAATTGAAAATTAGCTTGATGCTGAATATTATTCTCAAGTACATGTATATACATTATATGCACGTGATTAAAGACAAAAAGTAATTTCCTTGCAAGTTTATACTTTGATTATACGAATAATGTGAAAATGTCTTCTTACAGTAAACATTTTGAATGGGTTTGAGAACTGAAATGCCTCACGTTATTTTGATAAATGGTTATACAGTGCCGATCATTTGTACTGTAGATTTCAAACAGACTATGTTTATTTACAAAAAACATTTTTGGCAGGACGATATATCTGCACAGTAATTATACCTGACTTATTCCAAGTAAAACACGAATAGTTTAATCGTTTAATTTGTGATCTTAACAAAAGAATTTCTTTTTATTCCTGCGTCATGTTTTTTTTTCACTCGAAGTCTTTGCATCAGAAATGTCTATCGATTATCATCCAGAAAAAAATACTAAAGAAAAAAAGCTTCGTAAACCTCCAAATCAAAACATGAACTGTCTGTAACGATGAAATTTCACTAGCGTGTCACCTAGATTAAGACTATATTTGAAAGAGAGAATTATAAAATATATGCCAGAAAGACACAATCGATATCTTTTGTTGATAGTGCAGTGCATAATTTCTCATTAAGCTGTTGCCTGTAGTTTACTAGATATCCGTGGAACACGAAACAAGTTCTTAAAAAACGGTTTCTTGCATTTTTCTGAAAAATTATATTCCGCTTTTGAAATCATTATTAATCTCAACAAAGCGGATTTAAAAAATCCATGCAGGCCCTGGCATCGAATGTGTCTGGTCTGGGATTCCTTTTTATTCCCAGGTCTGGTGTACGGAATACTCCTTAATTTTTCCAACTGCATTTAACAATAATTTCATTTGGTTTGTTTTTCAATGCATTATTATATCGGCATTTTGATTGGCTTAAAAGCAATCACGTGACTTGAATTTAATGTTTCATAATCCAATGGAATAGGAGACCAAACAGACCATGTGCTTTCAGGACATCCTTCAAAATGGCGATTGCGCAGGAATCGGTCAACATGTTATTTAAATTAATAAATATCTCCTGACTTTGCTTTCGGTATTGTCAGAAATGTGATTACATATTTAACTAGAAATTCAAAAGTTTGACCGATCTTCCTATTTTTGTCCCTAGCTTGTATGATTAAGAATAATCCAGAAAAGCGTTTTACACGCAATTAAGGTATTTGTTATTCACGAATGTAAGATATAGATCGTGTGTTTCTGGTTTATATTCCATATTCGGCCTTAAAAAAATAAAAGAATTAAATGCATATTTTTATAATTTCACAGGAATAAAATGTACTGGCCGAATTTTAATATGAAGCACTAACGCGTTTCCTACAAAATGTGCTACGGTTAACGCTTTTAGATGCCAGTTTAAATTTCTGTGTGTGCTTTCTTTTTGACCACTAGTTGGGGGATGTTTGGAATCCCACAAAACTCCACCATATGTCTCATGTGCCTGTGCCACGTAAGGAATTGTGGTCATAGGTTTGTCTTTGTATTAAATGTTTTGTTACATACATGTAATTTTGGATAATAGTATTATTTTACATATACACGTTTTATATATTTAAAGCAGGTTCAGATCTTTTCAAAAGAAGTGGTATTCCACCCTTGTTGAAAGCCTTGTGGATACATCCAGATTTGTGAATTCTTTGATTTTTTCTAACTGCGGTCTCTCCGACATTATCCATGTCTTTTCATTTTCATATGAAACTACAAAAGTAAGTTTTTATTTCTGAAAGCAATGGGAGTCCCAGCATTTTCTCGCAAATCAGGAGGCAGACTTGAATGATGTAATGGCGGGAAATAAAACCCAAAACAATTAAGTGAAATACAATTGAAACATATGTATAAATGTACTCTTTAGTACTTGATATAAGTTAGTCTTTAAAAAAAGTTATAGGTTGAAGTATTGAAGGCAAGCATGTACTATGCATTTTATTAATCACAGATGCACCAACACGTTGCATTAGCTACCTTTGAAGTTTTGACTGAAGATTCTTTATGAAGAATTACAGCCAATCATTTTCAAATTCACCGTGAAATCAAATGTTATCAAGCTTTCACGAGTGTTTTATATTATTTGATAGACGGACATGGCATATATAATGAGGCTACAGTTTCATTAGCTTTTAAGTGATCTTATATCATTTGAAGTTTGTAGAAATTAAACCAGACACGAAATTTTGAATCATTTGATGAATAGCGTATTTTTCATTTTTGACTGTTGAAAATTTGTGTTCAATGCGGGTTTTTGTTAATTGCATGAGATTTAACAGAGGCTAACAGATGCCTTCACATCGAATTCTTATTTTTCAAGGGAAACAGACCAGTACTTTCAAAAGGGGTGCTGATGAATTTCAAGCGTTCTAAATATTCAGTGAAAAAGCAGATAAAGGTTAAATACCAAATGCGAAATAGATGTTTAATCATTTACACAACATCAAAACCTTCTTTGCCACATTCCCTTTCCTTGCACATTTGTGTAACAAATAATTACTAAATGTGCAAATTCTCATTTCGTAAAATCGTGGAGGACCGCTATGATAAAATTGACAATCCTAAAGTGCTCGACCTATGGTTTACGATTATTAGATTTATATTAACAAGAATTTCACTTGTGGCAATTTATGTTCTTCTGAAAGACCTTAACAAGTATTTCAGAAGGCTACAGAAATTCCTGTTCTAGATTTGCAGATGAAGACCTAGCAGTTCTTTTGATCTCCAGGGTAAATGAAGGTTGCAATGGTTCTGTGTCTTGATAAGCAAGTTTATGCATTTATATCTAACGCTACTCGGGTCAATATTCACACAAATGACCTACAAAACGCGTAGCCTCTCATTCAATTTGATGTTAATTGTGAACCCCAAAGAGAGCTAACAATGCGAAGTCAGAATTAACACGTGCAGTGCAGCAAATGTTTGATATAAAAGTCGGTACAGATAATGGTAACAACCCCGATAAGTTGCGAACATCAAATTCTTATTGTAATGTCACTGCAAGACTTGTTAGTAATAATTGCTTGTAACAATTTTATCATTACACCCCAAAACATCATAAAAATTACAAGATGATATGACTTGGCGATAGAGACGGATACCACAATCAACTACAGGAATTTCATATTAACAATTCTTTGTAAATGGGATTGTTTCTGTGCAGGGGTTGGTTAATTATTCGTTTTTCAAAGGAAATTGTTTCAGCGGAAAATGTATAATAAATAGCTATTCTTTATATCTTAAATATTTGATGTCTTTTAAATTAAATTCAAAAATACATAAAAATAATTATCCTTATATTATGAAACTAATGATGTTGTAGAGTTATCTCTTATCGAAAATATTACTTAATTATGTGTAGTCAGAGGGTATTGAAACAATGCCACAAATTATAAATACTCTGATACAACATGCATGGCCTCGAACAAAAACGAATGGTATATATGACCTTTGTTTTCATCTTATAAACTTCGTTTTCCTTAACCATATGATGGTGTTCCTCCATAACTCACATATTCTAAATATTAAGATTTACTTGGTAAGTCCAGTGCAGAATACCCATGCGCGCGAGAGATCCAAAGTGTTTGAAAATTCAAAACAAACTTCAGGGGAAATACAAAGGAGAAAGTTTTGATCTCCTCAAACTCCTTTACAGGAACAGGTTCGTTTGCTCCGGAAGGGTTAGGTCTTTCTCTACCGCGCGTGGCATTTGTGGAATCCCCTAACTCGAATCCAGGTTAACGTCAATCCGAGAAGAGCTCAACATTATGATTGAATTACCTGTTACAGGTCAACGACTGGTACGATTGGAATCGGCCAATTCATGATGAATCCTTGACTGGATGCATCTTTGTAGTATTTATATGAGGACAGCAATATCATGATAACTAAGTAACAAGCATTTGAGTATTGAATCAATTGCGACACCTCCAATCGTCACGTAATATCATGCACGTTATATTCTTCGCAGCCACTTGACTTTCTAAGTTCTAATGTTGAGTTTCCACAGGCGGCATTTGAGCTAGCCTTTACGAATGACCGTATCCTAAGGTCTTTAGTTTCAACGACTTTTATTTTTTCATACCAGAAACACCTTGTGCTAACGATTCATCGATTTTGTAAAAGAAAAAAAAGGCAAGGTTTCCAAGCACTTTAACTTTTTCTTATAGCGAACTCGCGAAGAGATTACCAGATACTTGTAATGCACGTTATCTCCCCTTCTATTTTACACGAGACAAATAGGTCCTTTTCTAAGGGGGCAGAGATGGCGAACTATAGTTTTAAATTGTATATGATAACAAGCGAACAAAATCCACCTTCGTTGTGAGGGGTGGGTTAAAAAGTTATTAACAGCCTACACAGCAAAAAACTGTAAGGACTACGACGAATGTTTGAAAGACTTAAGCAACTTCGGATGTATAAATATCCACCTCAATTACATCCTCGGTCATATCAAAGGTCGATTTAACATGAAAGTTTAAAGATTTTCTAAAATAATCACCCATTGTTGCAGCGAATATTATATTTAACTTCAATGCTGTTTTATGCGTTTGTAAGTGCACAGTTAGAAAGTACAGAATGCAAAAATGTATTTTTGTGTTATATAACTTGACAGAAATGAAACTCTAGCAATGGAATATGACATAAGTTGTAAATCATCCGTATCTACCTCATCATCTAAATTACAGAAACAGGTATTTTCTGTAACGATGCTATCAACATGCATTGACATGCATTTCAACATGTTACATGATACACATCTATCAAATAATGGCTTAACACATTAATTGATAGATTTGCTTCAACTTCAGGTAATATTTTGTATCTGCCTGAAATGAACTTAGACCGTAATATCATTTGAGTTTGAATTTATGGGTTGTATATTTTCTATGTTGATGCGTTGGAGGACAATGAAAAAACAGAAGCCTGTCAAAAATGATTAAGGGATTAGACCTTGCCAAAAATCCTATCTTTCGGACGGCAAACGATATATTTATCGCCTTGACAATTTTTAAATGGCTGTCTCATAGATGATTATACCACATCTCCTTTTTCTAATATTAATTCATATGTATTCTGCCAAACTTGGAAAACTGATGTTGAAATATATTTTCGCTATATGCGATTAAATTCAGTAATTCTTAATCTCCATTAGTCGTACTGTCTTTTTGGATGTTACATTTTTCTGGTAAACGGAAAAAGTCACCGAAAACAGGTTAAAGGGAAGAAAGGTAAACAATCACTAGAAAAAAGTCACAGCATATATTTTCCAGGACAATTTGGCTGGATAAAATCAGCCAATAATTAAGAGATTAAATCTATTAAAATCTTAAAACATTTTATTTTAATTTCATTAAGTTTTAAATTAATTATTATCAGAATGTTTTCCAAATGATAACAGCAAATTGCCCTCATTAAGAAATTGGAATAATAATAATAATAATAATTATTATTATTATTATTATTATTATTATTATTATTATTATTATTATTATTATTATTGTCTATGAAATATATTCTTAATGAAAAATGATCTTAAATATAATTTTATGTTAAAGCTTAAGTGACAGAAAATGGGGGTTAAATTGAAAGCTGAAGTCAAGAATCAATTATTAATTACCTTTAAAGAGTAAAAGACGCAATCTCTCTCTTTCATTCAAAAGTCTTAAAAAATAAAAAGAATGTAAACTTACAAACATATTATTGAGACTTTTTTCTTGTGACACTTTTCCTTTGACTTTTTATCCGTGAACGTTTCCATAATTTCCCGTGACTTTCTTCATTCTTTTTTTTTTGGTTATGATTTTTCCGTCTCCGGTTCTTTGATAAATATGACATTAATGACTATGAAGATCACGTTTTGACGTCAAACAAAATTGTGCTTGAAAATATTTTTAAACAGCTGCTGTACATCTGAGCCTAGCCCAAAATAGTTTTTAGACTAGAAATGGATTTAGGAACGACCATTTAACTTTTTTCTCAGACAGAAATTTGTTTTAGTTTTTCTCAGCGGTAAGTCACAAAATCTGTTTCTAATTCAACATTTCGCTCTATGGGAGAAAACTGGTATCAGAATATTTTTTGTTATTGACCTGTCCAGAAATGTTTTCTGTCATAAAGTTGGGCATCAGAATATTTGTCAGTTGGTGAAAAACCATACGCCATCAGAGAAATGTTAGTCACCTTAAGATATTTTTTTGGTATTTTCCACCATTTCAGGTTTTAAAGGAACGTTGGGCACATGATCTTTTTCTCTAATTTGAATTTGGTGTGGTCACTTTCCGTGTATCCATTTCACTTGTTATTACCAAAGTCATAATTAAAAAATTTTTAAGTATGAGAAATATTACCTCATAGTTAGATGTAAATAGAAAAAACGCATTTTCGTGCCAATATTCATGGAACTGAAAAAAATTATTGCAACCAACCTTAATGTAAGGAGAAGTTTTAGCTATTTTCTAAAAATTTTTGATGATAGAGGCTAAGAACCAAAACGGTATAGCGCTAAACGATAAAGAATACATATAAAACACCGATACGAATCTTAAGTTGGTTCCGAGTGTCCTCCATGCCACAGTTTTGGAGAGCCGATTTCAATTTTTGTGAAAACATGCTTTAACAGCAAAGATAAGTAAAACATATTCTTTAATAGGTCAGCTTCAACAGAATTGATGAAAATTTTTAAAAGTATTAACAATAGATTAAATATTCACAAAAGTTTAGGGTTTTTTTGACAAACTTTTAGAAAATGGCCATACTAGTGAACGAAATACTTGGGGAAAGAGGCCATACCTCTTTACATCATTTTTTCCATCAACAACCATTTTCTCTATTGTCACCCACAGCATGGTTTTTTACTAAACCCACGGGTATTGTAAATGTTGAGTTTACAATGTACTTCAAGAAAGAATTTCAAGTCATTGAATCATTTAAAGGATCACCTTGCTTAAAATGCTATAAACATGACATACACTTCACTTGAATTACAAATAAACAAGAACTATAGAGAGCTGTCGTCACCGTATACCCTTTGAAGTTTTATACCCATTTTCATTCAAAAATTTCAAGTAGTACACTTTAAGATGTATCAAAAGAACGCTAATTTATGGGGGACGATAATGTTAAAGGATAGAGAAAACTGTTAAACATTTAAAGGTTGAAAGTAGTAAATTTCACATGTAAATTTCAGACTAATGTTTATGTTTACATGCAGAGAGATAAACAAACCGATATGATTTTCACCAAACATACCTAAATGGTTGTATGTTCAATCAAGGTAAAACTTTTGATCTTCAAGATCTGCAATTATCATAAATCAAAATTTGTCATTTGGGGTTTTTTAAAGAGGTAATATAAAATATCTATTAAGCATTTTTATATTGATTAAAAGAAAAAAACTGAGATATGAAATGTTATGACTGAAATGATGTAATGTTCCAAAGCAATATTCATTTAAGGTCATATATTACAGTCATATATTACATTACAGTCAAGATGTAATGATTATACGTTCCAATTCTGAAATTTGGCATCGTGATTAATAATTTTGAGAAAACAGATCAGAAAGATACAAATATAAATAAATATCTTAAAGAAAAAAGAGTAAATTTTCATATAATTCTAAAATTATGATAAATAAATCAAACTATAAAAATTTCACTCCAAAAAATCCTCGTCGGAGGAATCTTTGTCAGCGATGCAAAGAATGTGCTCATTCCACTCCCCCCGTCTTCATAAAGTCTTTTAACTGTTGACGATTCTTTTGAATCTAACAGTAATATCAGCTGATTACACGAAATTGACAACATGAAAACTAAGATACACTTTGTAATTCTGAGGAAATATTTAGATAACATGTTCTTAATACATTGCAGCCGGTTTGGATCTTCTGTAATCAAAATATAATCAAGATACCAGTTAATATGTTTCCTTGTTAATTACATAACGAGAATGCTGCAGATGTGTATTTGTAAAAGAACAAACTGCTTTTTGGCAAATTCTATCAATTTTGATACATTAAATAATGCTATGCTATTAAGAAGTACATACATCTGCAAAGCTTTTATACAAATTGACCTTTTTATGAAAGAATTGCTCCAAGATGCTATTAGTTAATAATTTGAATGATAGGAATTTGTAGGGTAATTATACACGAATTTCCAAGTCTCTTTAACTTTTAAATATAAATCAAGGAAAAAGTACGTTAGGATCTTATCATTGCTTAATGGAGACTTTGCTTACTTATATTGGAAAAGAAACTGACTTCTGAATGTTTTGCACGTGTTAACATAATCTGGCATATAAAGGTGTACCAAGTCAGATCATATTAGTTCATACATACAGCTATTCCGCCGGGGTTGTTGCCCTTTTGTGTATACAAAGTATACCCTAAAGTAAAGTCTTTAGGGCATGATGTGTTTGGATTATAACCTAGCAACAGTATCATTTGCGTCTGTTACACATATAGGTTTACTGCACGCCAGCAACGTCTGTCCAGATCCTTTGTCGGTCGCGAGGTGTGATCGTATTGGCAAATATGATGTTACCCGTATTTCAGAAACACCGGAATGCTTCATGCCGCTATGTATGCGCATGGTAACGTTTTTAACATCTAGTATCCCCTGCACCGCCTTGTAACCTGTAAAAATCATCATGCCAGGCGTGTGCTTATTTCTCATTAGATGTAGGTTTGATCTGCTTGATATTTATTCAGTGTCTTTCATAATTTGATAATATACATGTTCACACCAATACTTTAAGTTTGTTTCAAATGTGTCTTGTCGCTTTGAACTATGCACTTTTGATTTCTCACATGAGTATTCTACACTGGACTCACAATTTAACCAAAATTAAATTTTTATGCCCAGTTATAATGCATGGTTACATAAAAATAAAGTTTATACAACTTCAAGTCAAATGTTAGATTGACATCGTCTACGGTTTAACAATGTCTCTGAATTTATCAGTCAAAGGTCATGTTTGGACAAACAAATACAACAAGGTTATTTATGACAAGGTAAATTCAGTCTGTTACCATGGTTACGATGGACACTGTCATTCATGGTATAATAGGAATAAACACTGATAAGTTGTATCTAGTATATCATGGAAGTATTATATGGACAATATTATACTTCCATGATTATATATACGTTTACCTACCTAAACTGCAAACATTCTGGCATTAAAAGTACTGTTGCACTCTCTGAATTATATAGACATGACCATGACCCGAAATCGAAAAGTTGCACAGTTTCCGACAGATATATGATTAAATTTCTGACAAATCCTACACTAGAGAGTAATACCAGTTGTTCGAATCGGTCTTCTGACCAACGTTGAAGACATCATAAATGACTTAGGTCGTAAAATTTTTCTTAATATCAAAGAACCAAGAACAGTTTCAGGGTCATTCCGATTTTTGCTATATAATATATACAGATGAAGTATAATTGTGTAAAATGTTGATGTAATATTGTAATACAAATGTATTAATTTATTTACAAAATGATACATGTTTATCCCCACAACTTAAAGAAAATAAAAATGGAACCAATAGACATGAAGCATGCAACAGGCTTGTCCCTTTAAAATGGAACCAATAGACATGAATCTACCCTTGTGAGGTATGCAGTATAATACTGATTGCTTCTTAAACAAATTTTCCAGTAAGGGTGTTAAAAAATTAGAAAACTACATAAAATATTATTAAAAAGGAAAAAAAAATAATTTCTTTGAAGTGCAATTTGAAAATGAGTTACGAATGCTATGAAAAGTACTTTTAATGGGGCTGTATTTAATATTAGAATAGAAACACTCGCTTTGAATCAGCGAACAAAGTTGACCACTAAGTTGAATCATGGTCTTATCATTGTAAATATTTGTATTTGTTAAAATCAATGCATATTCGTGGGTGGAATTGTATCTTTGAGTTACCTGTTTTCTAGGATACCCACTTATTACTCCTCCCTTTCTCAAAGGTTGTGTCGGGGAAAGAATAAGTCCTTGAGGCACTAGTCCTCTAAAAGGTGCGTCCCTGATTGTGGGGGATGTATAAATTCACAATCCGTCAAGAGGGAGACGTTAAAGACGCCCCGTGATTAGGAACTGCCACGTCTCAAGCACGTTAAAGACCCCTTCTAACAGCTCATTTTGAGTGGTCCTTCGGCGGCCAGTTACAAGGCTAAATTTTCCGCCCCTATCCAACCCGCAATTTTTCTAGTGGCAGTCTAAAAGTCCCTCCCTTACCGGTCCCTTGCTCGCAGTCTACATATTGATTTATTGCTTAACTTGTTTTCATCTTGAATATGCATGAAATATTTGCCACTGGACGTTAAACAACAATCAATCAATCAATCTTAAACCGCTTCTTTATGACTAAATAATGTGTATGTTTACTGATTTTATTGACGGACACGGCTATGCAATAATCGTTTAAGTATCAAGTTTTGGAAATATGAGATGGTCAAGTTTGGTGTAGATTTCTTATATCAGTCTTCCTCAGTGTCTTTATTGAAGAGGAGATCAAAATATGAAGCAAACCTAGGAATGGCCGTTGTATCTTTCATTTCAAACCTATTTGCATAAATCAACATAAAAAATTCAAAGTATACCTAGAAATCGCCGTTGTATCTTTAATTCCACACTCTTTTGTATATATATTTACTAAAAAATAACTAAAAACAGAAACTGCCTGTCTTTGTTCTGCAAAAGCCCTTGATGAAAGTCTTACTCATAGAAGAAGCATATCGGCAAGAAAAGGAGCACATCTGATACCCATTGGAATGTTGGGTACGAAGCCAATCTGAACAAGCCCTGAGGTATTGATGAATTTTTGACCAGGTTGACAATCACGATATGGTAAATGTTGCTTTGTATAACACCCGTTCCTTTTAATCGTGATGTTGTATTTTGTTCGACTTGCAAGTTTTTCCGTTTTGCATCCTAAAATCTTATACTAAATGAGCAAAAAGACTAATGGTAAAAAAACATTAATACTTTGTTCAAACTTTAGTTCAAACAGTTTTTAAAGAGAAAAAATCACTTTGCCGCATTATTTACAGAAAGGGGAGAAATTAAACGCTCGTATGTAAAACTATCCTGCTACAGTATTTCAGATTCAATTGATGGAACACATTTCTAAAATACAAAATTCATTAGTTGACGATTTGCCTAATTGGAGAGAGCGAACCATTTTGCGCCTAATAACAGAATATCAAACTCCTTTAAAAATTCGGCAAATTTATTGTTCCCGACTCTAACAGATTGTGAATTATTTTGTGACATGTAAAAAATTGGTCATCTAATGCGTATTTTTGCTTTGACGAATGAAATACAATCAATAGCCTTAGTAAAATAATAATTTTACATCATATTAATCTTTTTAAAGACATTCTGTAGACGATCTTTTTGGTGATGTTTTGATTATATATAAATATTGACGAGATGTCAAGACGTGGTGAAATAATTGGTTTGAGAGAGATTATTCAAATATATTAATTGAAAACTGAACTTAAAGCTAGTTGTGAACTCTTCTTAACATGTACTTAATATTTTTATTTTTCATATTCATTTACTGTCAAAAAAAGACATAAAGATTTATTTTAAATTTCGGACAACCCTGTATGTAAATAAAGCATTAAATTGACAAAGACTACCAATTACTTATACACATTCTAACTTTTGAGATGACAAAAGGCCATTTACTACCCATGCTATGATATGCGAGCAGGGGCGGATCCAGGAGGGCAGACCCCCCTTGAAACGCAAAAATGATAAAAATGGTAAGTTTGTGGTAAATTTTTGTCTTAATCTCCATCAGAAATGGATAAAATTGATGAATCAAGAGGTCCACAAAAATTAGGACCCCTCATTTCCAAAAGTCTCGATCCGACTCTTGCGAAATATATTACATTACCTTCGGTGGTCCAAATCCTGGAAATTTCAACCAGCTGACACTTCCTCCAAGAAAGGCTTGTCTTGTTGGTAAAGCAAGGCATAAAAAGACTCCAATAACAAACCAGTGTTTTTGCATTTTTTCACTAATTTAACACAAATTCAAGATATAGAAAAATAACTATTTTCAAAATAACTACAAACAGCTAAGTTCATTAAGTTTAATATATACCATCAAATGAAGTGTTCTGAATTTTATTTACCAAATGTATGGAATCTTATGAGGATTAATATTACAATGGGGAGGATTTGGTAGATTTAGAATTTATGAAATTGAAATATTTATTTGTTATCAGTTTTGACCATTGCTAATAATGTCACGTGAAAAGTTCTTAAAATTTTAAAATTTTAGATAAACAATTTTTAAGTTGCGGATTATCGACTGTTGAATAAGTCCGTCAGCACCAAAAACCTTGTTATCAGTGATATTAAAATTTCAATAAATTTTAATAACATACTGCACGAAAACCCATTAATTCACTTGTATGGTTGAAATGAATTTGGACTATGTTTCAATGCAAAAAAATAAATTTATGAAGGACATTTTTGACATTTCATAAATTAGTATATGTAAGCAAGACAAGAAGCAATATAACAATAAGTTAACTTATTAATTTGTTTTGTAATTGAGTTTGTGTAGTTTAGGCCTTTGTCCTTTTGTTTATCTTTAAGTTTATTTCAAGATTGTCATGTCTTTTTAGATTATGCACCAATACATGGGCTTTGCATGTTCTACACTGGAGGTGTAAGAAACGTATTGAAAAATGTGAATAAAAACCCTGTTTGAAACATACCAGATGTTCCATCCAAATGTGAAGTCTATATATTTCGAAGTACCAGCCGTGGACGTAAAATTTTTAAAACTATGTCTTAGACAACATTATATTATTAGTTTAAATATATTTTATTGTACAAAAACAATGAGATTGAACACAAGTTATAACAACTTACTTTGGCGATCTCCATACAAATTATTATATAGACATACAGTATATTGGAAAACAACAAAAATGTACACCAAGTCAAAAAACTATAAGTATAATTTTATTGTTGTATCTCTTTATATTCATTATATTGCGGTATATGAACAAACCTTCAATGTTTTCGTGTCCACATTTTTGTGTGGAAATTTTTGAACCAACGAGGTAGAACTCGTCATTGATTGAACACACAAGATATAAATCTGTTAGGGTGCGTTTGGACGCTCAAACTTTGGCCATAGACGAGGAATTTATGAATTTCATGAAATGTACTGGTTACCTTTAAATGTAAACTTAAAAAATTTTTTTTCGTCACAAACATTTTATTGATCTAACTTTCGTCTCATTTATAAAGGCGTTTGGAATCTTACACACTGTTACTCTTTTTTGGTTGGTTGTATGGATGATTGATTGATTGATCAAACGTTTAAGATTCATCCACCATTTTCCACTTATTTTTGCTGTTCCGTTTCAGATGTGTGCAGGAGCCTGGGTGGCCGAGTGGCCTATGTAGTTTATTTAAACTTGCCTGTACAGATCACTGTAACCTATCACCTGATATTGTTCCATACAAAAACGGGTTGAGTTTAGCTCGTATCGCGCGTGATAAGGTTTGTCAGCTAACTGCCCAAGGTCGGTGTTCCTTTCCGAGTACTCCGACTTCCTCCACCAGTAAAACTGACAGCCGCGATATGACTGAAATATTAATGAAATGTGTGCAGTGTACATATATGTCCCTGGTTAAACTTATGATTGTTGGACCACAGTGATGATACCGATTTAAAGATTATCAAAGGATTGTAAAGCTTATTTGACATCTATAACCCATATTTCCTTAAATTTGCAAAATAAAAAAATTAGTAATTTTAAAATATATATATATTACCTTGACCACACCAGGTGAAGGAAATTTAAACCAGTTATCGGTCCCACCAAAAAAACTTTCCATGGAATTTAAAGAAAATGCCAAAATAATTCCAAACATACATGTATACATGACTAAAGAATTCTAAAAAGAACCCAGATTTGTCGTTTTGAAAGGATTTCTACCACCAGGAATGGAAAAAATAAATTGAATATTTCTTGTTATAATTAACCAGGAAATCACTATTATCAGTAAAGTAAGAACTGTGAAATTGAATATATTTGAACCCAAGTAATAAAGTACCAGTTATCAATGGAGGAAACACTTGACCAAAACATTAAATCGGAAATTAATACACGTAACATGGTCAACGTATCAAAAATGTTTGCTCTATATGATTTTATGAATTATAGGTATGGACTTGTTATTCATGGAACAAGCCACAATGATCTTGCCAGTAAAACACGAATTGTATGGTCTGGGGATTTTTAATTTCAATTGTCTAGCCTTATTTTGAATGAAAAAATAATGAATTTGCCCAAGTTGGACCTTTATAAAATATCAGTCTAATGATGATTTTGGCAACTCTGTCCTATTGTGTGATTTAAAAAGATCACGTCTTAATTTCTTAAAAATAAGGTTCTTCATTCATATCAGTTACGTTCCTTCGTGATTTGAGCGTATGATATTATTTCATTTTCTTTTAATTTTAGCCCGGAAAATTGCTCAATATCGTCTTAAGAAAACCCAACCTTTAAATACCTAAACATGTTAACAGAATATGCGAGTATACATATTTCCACACAGTTTACATAATATCATTCTTAATATTTCTGGTGTACTGTATCTTTATCTGTATAAATTCTGCAAACATAGGCACACCTTCCTCCAGTTTGCTACTATAACACGTTTGTAATAGCTGGGTTTGAACCATACAAAAACGGGTTGCGTGTAACTCGCATCGCACGTGATAAGGTTTGTCAGTCTTCTTCTTCTATGTATCAGCTTCCTTTTGTAGGAACATCAATGGATCATATCCAAAGTAATGCCGTTTTCATCATTGGAGTATATTGTGTTTGTTTTAGTGCACTATTTACAGAATTTTTTGTTATGTTTCTTTTCTTTTTGAAGAAGAACCTGCCTAATATGTTGCTTTAGATAATCAATCACTTGACTTGTATAAATTTCCTTGAACAGTTTTATAAAATTATATACATCAGAATTTATGTTACTCTTGTTAAGCCAACCAATTATTTAGTTCCTTATTTAAAATAAAATAGTATGGGGATATATACACAGGGGATTTATTCTGAGTATCACTATCATTTTAAATGATATTGTCAATAAAAGATAAAAAATCGATGAATATTATTTAAATATTGACCATCAATTTTAAAAGATGTTATCTGTAAAAGGTAAAAAATCAACATTTTATTCATATGGGTTTCCAAAGTAACGTTAACCCTTCAATATCTCTTAAGCTTTTCCTTTAAGATAAAATGTGTTATATAAGTATAAAACACTAAACATGGTAAAATTATTTTTCTATTAAAATCTAAAACGAAGTATACGTATTATCCAGGTATAGGATTAATTTTTACTCCCTGACTTTAAGTTTAGCCATCTCCTTAATTTTATAGAGAAAATCTATTTGATTTGTATTTTGCACTGGGTTACCCTGACATCTTAAAAATTTAACTAACATTTTAAGCATGTCATTCTACTCACAAAATGTCTTCGATAATCAGGAGTAGTAACGAAAAGTTCACTCTTCCATAATCTGTAAACGTTTTACGTACAGAGAATAACACAAATCCTTTGTCAATTCTTCTATAGTGTTCATTTTATGGCTCTTCACTCTGAATATGTCAGTGTAACTTTGACAGTCTATCACAAGTTTCACTATATTATGATTGTTATTGAAAGTCCTTTCCCAAGTTCCAGTTGGAGCAGTTTCTACCACTTTATTCTTCAGTCTTAAGAATGGATGTCGTCTTGTCCCACCAAGAATTGGGCATATGAGTAAGAAATGAGTTATGTCTTCTTCCTCTGTTTGACACAATTGACATACACTAGTAGTCTGGAATCTAGAAAACTTTTGCTTATCTACCTGAAGGATAAATGTCCCTGTTATTATTCTAGCTTTTATTATTGCTTTTCTTACTTCTAGTCTGCTCTTACACTCAAGTTTCCATACCGGGTGACAGGTCCCCGTTTTCAGTTTTTCTATATCTAAGAATCCTAAGGATTTCTTTGTTCTAGCTTGTTCTATTAATGAGTTTGTCCAATAATTTCCAATTTTTTCTTTTATTAACTTTTTCCATTTATATTTTGATGGATTTTCTTGTTGGATTTGAGTCAATGATGGTAACTCATATTGAGCCAGTGTTTGTCTAATCTTACAGAAGAAGCTGTCTTCATTATCATAGTTAACACTGATTTGTCTATTAACTACTTCCTTTAATTTATTGTTGTTGCAGGTTAACATTGAGAATAGCAGACTCAATTTTCTCTTATCTAATTCTGCTTCAACAGGCAGAGCGCCTATTAATAAGTATACTGCTGACACTGATGTTCTCTGGGGTAGAGATTGCATATATCTTATGCTTTGCCTATGAAATTTTTCTAATTGATCAATATGTTTTCTCTTTAGTGGTAGTACTTCCAACCCGTAAAGTAAACGGGGTAGCACATATGCTGTATAGATTTGATATGATGTGCAAGGATCAATTCCATTTGTGCCATGCATGCCAGATCCCATTAGAGAATAGCTCGTACGTCTTGCAGTTTTAATTCTCTCTTCCACATTTTTGCCACATTCATTTTTAACTGTCCTTGTTATACCTAGATGAGTCGCATCATTTGCTGATTCCAGTTCCCTTCCATTTAAATACCATTTATGATTGTTAGTTTGAGTATTCGTATATTCAATGATCTTTGTTTTTGTTGGATGGATTTGATAATGGTGTTGATCTGCATACCTTTCTATTACATTTAACATTACTTGTAGATTATCTTTGTCATTTTCGATGAAAGCAACATCATCAGCACATGTAGGTGTGCCTATAAATATGTTTCCAACTGAAATCCAAGAGAATTTTCTTCTAGTTCAAGTAGCAGATCTTCTACGAAGATTTTATACAGATGGGCGGATAAAATGCCACCTTGACGAACCCCTTGGCAAATGTTATAACTTTCGCTTAGACCTCCAGCCCATTTTATTCTACTAGTGAGACCAGAATACATGTCCTTGACAATCAGCCATAATCGGGGATTAATATTGCGATCTAACAGCATATCAAGGAGTATTGTATGTTGCACAACATCGAAAGCTGATTTTACATCCATTATAGCCATGACAATGTTTTTGTTTTTCTGTAGTTTTTCACATTTTGATTCTGACATTAGCAGACTTGCCATTATGGGATTCAGTCCTTCAGTAAAACCAAACTGTAGCTCTGATAAATTTGTTAATTTCAGTTTTAGCAGGAGGCCATATTCAAAGGTTTTTCCTATAATAGGAGTTACTGTTATTCCCCTGTAGCTTTCGCACAGTGTTGGATCCTTCTCTCTTTTTAAGACAGGGGTTAACACTCCAGTTTTAAATGAAATAGGCACAAGTTTTGTCTCTAGTATTTTGTTGAATGTTCTTGTTAGATATGGCGTAATTGAAGCTTTACTGTAAATCAGATGTTCAGCCTTTATTCCAAATTCATCACAGCTCTTATTTGTATTTAGTTTTCCAATTGAATCTTCTATTTCCTTATTTGTAAATGGTTCAATGGTATTATCCATTTTCCTGAAGGCTTCTTCTACTATATTTTGTCTAATTGTACAAAGCTCAAGATATGAGTTATCGAACACATCCTCTTTTGGCTGGCTAAGGTCCTCGTAGTATTGAGAGAATGCCCTTCTTTGTTCTTCTGGCAGAAAGTGATATGCATTTTTGATTTTGATGCAATTTGTGACATTATTCCTCAAGTTAGATCTATTCCTTTTAATAAGCCTATAATACAGTTGTGTATTTGGATTTTCCATTATTTGTGAATATATTTTGTCTATAGCTGATTCTATCCTTTGCTTCTTTCTAAGCTCCTTCTTTTCCCTTCTTAGCTCGAGTTCCAGTTGATGTTTCTTTGGTTTCCCCAAACAAGTCCACTCTTTGTACAATGTTTTACATCTTTCTAATATTTCTCTAATGTAAGGAGAGGCTTTCCGCTTTAAGCCTTTTAAATCTGTAACTTTGGTAGGTACAGCTTGCTCCTGAGCCTTTACTAAAGTCTCTGTTATGACACTAATCTGATCATTTACATCTGAGTTCTCCTCATATTTCTCCATCAGACTATTTTCAATAGTTTTGTTAAATCTATTCTGGTCAATCTTCTCCCATTGTACTTTATATTTTGATTGTTTTTCTGATCTTGAACTCGTCTGAATTAAAGGACTAGTTACAGATGTCCACGCTGTTACTGCCAGATGAGCTGAGGTGTTTAGGAAGGATTTTTCGGTTAATTCATATGATCTTATTAGTTTTGAATTCCTTGTAAGTATATAGTCTATTTGCGAATTAGATGTTTGCGCATGATGGAAGAACGTTGGTTGTTGACCTATGTCTGTATTGTTTTGTAGTCCTGTTTTTATAACAAATTTCTTTAGTATTTGATCATGTTTATTATTTCTACATTGCAGCAAAGTACCATTTAAGTCACCACAGAGCATAATTTCGTGGCTATTTTCATGCTTCTGTATAATGTCATAAATAATATCTAGACATTCTATGTATGCATATTGTGAGTTGGAAGACTGTGTTGGTAAATACGCATTTATGATACATAGAGGAGGTTCACAATTAACGGTTATTGCTATAACTCTTTCATTTCCCATTTTAAGCCTTTTTACTTTATTATTCCATTCTATCGGCCACAGGATTGATACCCCTGCTTGTCCTCTTGGCAGCTTAATTCCTGATATTGGTTCATTTGTATCATGACATCTTGTAAAATTATCCATCTTTGGTATTAATGAATACATTTCGTCTTTTTGAAACTCCCATAAAAAATGTTCTTGCAGACACAGTATAGTGTTTTTCAAATTTAGTGAATCCACATATGCTTTGTTGGATTTTATCACTTCTATATTGCATGTTATTAGTCGTATTGAATTCTGGTTTCTGTTTTTCGTAATTCTGGCTGATGTTTCTTGAGGCCTTCTATTTGAAAATGGTTATTTGATGTTTTCTCAAAGCTTTTTTGAGATTGTCCGTTGTAACCTTTCTTTTCATAAGTTGTCTCTCTGGATGCACAGCCACTGTCCCATTTACGGGGTATATTACATGTAACTCTTTTTACCTCTTGTTCTTTCAAGTTTTCCTCAGCTTGTCTGATCAAGGGATCGCTCATTTGTAGATTTAGATCTTCCATTCTCTTTGAAGTATCCAAAAATTGAGTATTTATTTGTTGGTTTGGAATTGCAGTGGCTGGACTAAAATTCATAATGCATGTTTTTTTATGTAATTCTGGAGTTGGCAATAGTGGCTTTGTAGGAATATCACACTTGACAGTATGCGAATAATTTCTTGGATAGTAGTTAGTCAATGTGCTACTTTCGTACCTACGATTTTGATAGGAGTATTGTTGCGGAGGGTTGCAATTTGGTGTCCCCTCAGCTGCCAAACAAGTCTGAGTTGTAGGTATATGTGCAGAATTCCTTAAGTTGGTCATCACTGGTATATCTTGTTGTTGATAAGTTGTGGTACGATGTTGAGGTTGAGGCTGTCGTTGATAGGTTGTGGTACGATGTTGTGGGTGTTGTTGATGGGTTGTGGTACGATGTTGTGGCCGTCTTCTATCAGGATGGTTTGATATGTTATTTAATTGCCGTTTTGGTGTCTCCTGATACCTGTTTTGTACATGCAGTCCTTGTTGTATATATGCAGGTTCATTGGGTAGTGGACTATAATTTTGACTTTGATCTCCATGTATATGATGTGGATGGCAACTATTAATTTCGTTGTTCCATTGGTATACGCCAGGGTGCTCCTTACGGTGGTAATTGTTAGTTGACGGATGTGTGTTTATTGGTAGATAATTAGGTATCCATTGTTGGAAGTTGGATTAATTGCCATAATTTCTTAAATTTTCCATTTGAGGTTGGTTGCTGGTTGAGTATTCACTTGCTGCTGATGTGGATATGGATATGGAGGTGCAGCATGTCTACCGTAATTATGACTAGTTCTTTCAGGTGTAGGTCCCATAAAATGAGGATAATTTGGAGTAACTTGTTGAATGAATTGTCCGTGATTCTCTGGGTGACCATTTCTAGATTGTAATGCTAGATGTGTGCTTATCGCTATACTTATACACATGTTCTGCATCATCTGAATCTCAATAGATCTTAGTCGTTGTTCCAATAAATCTGTGTTTAAGGAGTCAATTCTTTCATTAATAGTTCGACCATTTTGTGAAGTAGATCTCGGAATTTGTTCTTCATGTCCTCTGATTTCATAGTAATCTCTTGGCTCATTATTCTCTTGGAATGTTTTCAATACTGTCTTTAGTTGTTTGACTTCATTTTCTAAATTAACTATCCTTGTTTTCTGATTTGTAATTATATCCTCCCTTTCTTGCTTTTGTTTGCTATTTCTATTTTGTTTTTTTGGATATCCCCAACTCATTTCAATCCTTATAGCTTTCTGATCTGACCTGATCTGTTATGTTTTTAGCAGAGCTCTTGTTGAAAGATTTCACAGCCGTTTGTTCATCTTGCTGTGTGCAGATATTTAAGTTGGGCTGTTCTGTAGATGTTTGTTCGCTAGATTCTATATCAGTTAGTAGTTGGCCACTCGTTGGAATTATTTTTACCAGTTCTGTTTCTCGCATGCAATACCATCTTCTACATGTATGTAACAGAAGGGGCACGACTCTTGTGTTGTCTCCTGTACTAAAGGCTCTGATTCTCCGGAGTTTTGAATTTTTCCATTATTTTCCGTTAATTGTAGGCAGAGTTTTTTGTTAGGAGCTAGTTGATTATTTCCATAATTTATTTTATTTGATTCAGCATGGTTTTCCTTTTCTTTGACCGACTTTTTACATATTCTGATGTGCAAGATTGAAGAGATGCAATTTGTGTTGCTATAGTTGTATTGAATATTTCCAAATTTGGAGAAATTCTTTTGAACTGATTTACATAATTCGTCTAAAATGTGATTTATAAATAGATCAACTCTGTTTCCATTCACATTGATTTTACTTTGTGTGTTATATAAATTAACTACAAATTTCAATTGATTTCCAGCCGTCCCGTCTACTTTTCGATTATATATTTTATAGCATATATCTACTGTTGCTCCAGTTTCTTCGATTCCTACTTGTTCAGCAACCCCATATTTCTCTTTAAAGTTTTTTGAATTAAAAATTCTAAGTAGCTGAGTTTTTGAAAGCTCATATGCGGCGGTACTAAATTCGATGACGAAATTTTTTCCT
>JAULBM010175894.1:0-17783 GCA_032357055.1 Geukensia granosissima
CCCCCCCCACTACTTTGACCCCTTTTAGCTGGAAAACCGTAAAAAATTGAGAAAATCTGTTGACATAATGCGGAAAGCTTTCTTTAAGAGGAATCAAATGCAAAAAAAACCATCAAAATCGGATGAAAAATAAAAATGTCACATCTCCTGCAAAATCACATTTTTAAACCCTTTGACCCCTTTTATACAAAAAATGGTCATTTTACAAAAAAATGCTTGGAGTAACTTTAATTGCATTTTTCTTAAGGAATCATTTGCAAAAAACCCCATAAAATCGGATGAGAAATTAAAAAGTTTAAAAATTAGGGCGTGGCTATTTTTGGACCCCTAATATCTCAATACATGTGTAACAGTAAGAGATAGGTCATGACACTGCTGTTGACTTTTTCATGTGAAATACAAAGAGAAAAACCCTATCAAAATTGGACAAGAAATAGAGGTCTTGCATTCAAATAAGAGAAAAACCTGTTTTGGCCCCTCCCCCAAAAACATGTGGGGCAAGATCCCCAAAATACCGGGAGCCTGGGTGGCCGAGTGGTCTAGATAGTTGATTTAAACTTACCTGTAGGGATCACTGTATCCTATCACCTATACAGCGTGAGTTTGCGCCGGGGTTTCTACCATACAAAATCGGGCTGCGTTTAACTGCTTCCCAAGTGATAAGGTTTGTCAGTTACCTGCCCAAGGTCGGTGGTTCTCTCTGGTTACTCCGGGGTCCTTCACAAGTAAAAGTAAAACTGACTGCCGCGATATGACTGAAATATTGTTGAAAGTGGCATTAAACCCCAATCAAACAAACCAAAATCAATACCAACCTTTATTTAGAACCAACTACCAATTATCAATGTCCCAAAATATTAAAAGGAATGTTTGACTAGAACAAAAGTACCTAAAAATTTTGCGGTCATATAAAAACCCTGGCTAGTCTTCAGCTAACCACCATTGATTTTTCTGATGGACACCAAATGTAACAGGAGAGTGTCATTGTGACTGCCACCACTGGGAATCAATTTCTCGTCACCTTGCATGATAGTCAGCTCAATAACCCACTGAGTCTAAGAGTTAACTCCCAAGCTCAGTCGATTACACTGGCTATATATCTACCAAGCCAAGCAATCCCATCACAAATATATGCAAAATATATTAACCCAAAACACTAATAGATATCAGCTTAAACTAATATGTTTCATTATTTTATTCTGAGTTGCCATTAAAGCCTGTATACATTTATTTAGATTTGCAATTTAAAGCCTGTCTGAACAAATAAATGCTGTTTAATTTTATATTTGAATAAACAGGGATGTATAAGGAATTTGAAGATAACAAAGGGGCAGACAGAAATCGTTAAGTCGGAAGACGGACAAGACCATGGCCAACAAAGTGAAACGAAAGACAGACATAGAACACACAACACTACACTGAAAACTAAAGCTGGAGTAACATGAATCCTACAAAAACCAGGGTGAGTTCAGGTGCTCCAAAAGGGTTAGCAACTGTCAGAATTGCGTTAGATTTTATCTAACGCCGTTAGGTATGGCAGGCCTAGATAGCCCCTTTGGCTTTATATGATTTATTGTTTGAGAACTTGTTCTCGTCCTACATATTCCTGATATATTTGCCACCGGATGTTAAACAACAATCAATAAATCAAATAGTCAAACAAAGATTCACATTTCAAGTGCAATGGATGGACCAAGGTTCAGTTTTGATTAAATATAATTTAAGGGGAACTGCATAAACAAGGTATCCAGTTTAGCACAGCCCCTAGGGGCTATGTTGCAAAATCCAAAACCTTGCTAGAGTCCCCTCTCATTGTTAAATATTCCTAATCTGCAAATGGTGCATATGATTATAAGTTATACATGTTCTTTACCGCCTGTTATGTGGAACTTTGAATGTAGAAGAAACCAATGTAAGATATTTTTTATAGGTCAGTGTTCCAGAAGGGTCATGTGAGCTTTTCCTTCCATGAATCATTTTGTCTTCCGTCATCCATTGTCTGAATTTTTTTGCAAAATCTTCTCTTCATTTAACAAAACTTTATTTTGAGGATTACAGTCTTACTAATATAAGATGTCCGCACTTGCTCCTGTTTTTTGCATTTCTTTGGTCACATCGTTGGAGATCTAAGTACATTCCATCTGAGTTCACATCAGAGGTCAAATTTATGATAGCCAATTTGGACACCTCACTGGTGTAAAGGCGATTTGCCTGACAAAGCTGTTTGTTAAAGCTCTGAAACGTTTTGAAGGGAAATATTTAACCCCAACATAAACTCAGAAGGGAGCGCGTGAAGGGATCTAATTTTAATTAGATTGTGTGGATTAAAGTATTTAAGAAACAAGCACAGCTAACTTTAAAAAGAACATACTTGGGTAAAATATGACCTACATTTTGTTTTATTGGTAATAAATTAATAAATAAAAAAGCTGCATGAACACATTTGATTCAAGAAAAATTGGCTGAAAACCAGTAAATGTATTTTGTATGGCATAAATATGCCCTCACAGGAGACTTTTTTTTTTCGGTTCATAAGTGTAAGGATATCAATATTTATGTTCATTTCTGTTCAGCAGGGAAAGACCATCTCAAACTTGGATTTAGACCAGACAAATGTTGTCTCAGGTGTTACTATGGTAAGAATCACTTTTCAATATTCGAACTCAAAATATTTGCTCAAATGAAAAAAAAAATTATTTTTTTTTATTTTGTAAAATTAAGGATCATTACCGGTATGCTTCCTGTATGTCTCTTCTTTAATAGTAAGGAATTTTTTATATCAGCATATACCAATAAAGAAATATTTATTGTAAGGGTACTATGCCTGAATAATATACCTACTATTAGCCTTGTGATACGTGATGTCATTATGTCCTCAACCCTGACCACTATTTTGGCATAGTCATTGCTAAACACGGAATGTTATTATAATAATATTCATGGGTGCCTCAATTACTTATTTTGTTTCTAATCGAAGAGTTACAAAGGTGATTTCGAATTATGTCATAGAACTAATTGAGTAATTGAAAATACGAATTGGTAAAATGAATTTCTTTCTTTTTTCAGGAACAGTTAGAGATTAAGGTGAGTCACCTTGAAAGTTTTTCAAAGGTGGCAGCACTTCTATTCAGAACAATTTTTACTGAAGAAGAATATGTAGGCAAAACGCTTACTGGCATGAAGGGAAAAGCAGCTATTAACCAGACAAAGCTCTCTGTTGTCTACAGTACGTGGTTGATACAAATTTGTTGTACACATCTTTTAATTTTTTCCATTTATGAACTCTTTGGGTCAGTTTGTCTAATGTTTCTCATTGCTTGTTACTTTAAATTCTGGGAACTTCATAATTTTAACATTCCAAATAACAACAGTGAATAAAATGCTGTGTGCACAAAATTGTTGTGGGGTGAATTGGTGCACAGTTTTAGGGCTGTTTGAGGAAAACATACAATTGGGATGGGGGAAAGGTTGTCATTTTCAATTTAGTCTAAGATTCATTAAATTGGTCTGAATTTTGCATATCCATCCCTATATCCAAATTAAAGTGCCTAAGCTACCCCTGTCCCTTGTATGTTTTACTGGAACTGCCCTTAACTGAAAACAAATCTCAAAACTGTGAATAGTGGAAGCAATTTTCATTTAATTATCAGTCACAACAATAATATCAATACATGTATTCCAAATCATTTTTTAATTCTGGAAGTAAAATTCTAGATTGAATAAGAACATCGACAGATAAATACCAAAGCAAGCTGAAGCATTAGGGATAATTCGGACACAAACACTGAATGATCATGGCAAAACAGAGATATTGAAACAAAACGAAAACTTAACGGAAATATTAAAATTTGCAGCATCAAACTCTTCATTAATATTCCCCTAAAAAAAAACCAAAAAAATAACTAGCAATTATGAGCCGATGAAAATATTGCATGGTTTCAGCATCTTCATGCTCAAAGGGACCGCCTATTAGTGGTGTAATGGTTAGGGTGCTCGCCTTGATTGCAGAAGGTAGTGGGTCTCATCCCTGGCCCGGTCAAACCAAAGATGATTATAATTAGTATTAGTAATTAGATATCCATGGAAAAAAGAAAGAAAACAAGTTAGCTTACTGTAGAATAAGTTTCTACATCATTCCATTTTTTCATGGAAGTCTGTGGAATTTCCGTTGTGCCAATACTCCATGGATTTTTTCCAAACAATTCCACAGATCTCCATGGAAAACTGGGGATTCCGCAGAAAATCTGCAGCCGGGTGAAGCTAAAATGGACCTTTGGGCCAGGTGAGCTAAAAAAACCCATCAAAATTGGATGCAAAATAAAAATTTCTCATCTCCTGCATAATCACATTTTACTTTTTGACCCCTTTAAGACAACTTATGCTCTATGTCAGGCTTTTGTGGAGTGTGATTTTCGAGCTACATTGAATTATATTCGCTTTTCTGTTTTTGCATTTATTTTTAATCAAAAGAAAGAATTATTCAACATTTAACGGTTTATGTTTTACATTCTGCAATACTGTTTTATATATTATTATCTGCCCCTGAATTTCTCTACAGGAATTTAACATTGAGGGTAAAGTAGGGGCCGGGCTAGATCGAGTAGATGCGAAATCGTAGCTCCCAATCTTTTTTATTTTGATTTGGCGATCTAACGATATATTTACCCTGGTGTAACTTTTTAAGGGAGGTCAGATTATCGTATGAAACCGGTGCACAACCCCCTTTCAGGCCCCAAGTCTTATGAGCGAATAACAAGATAAAAAGTTACGAAGGGAACGACATTTAATTTTAAAAGGTGCAATGATTTTCTTTCTGCCTTTGGGAATGGCCATTGTGCTTTAGTCTTAGTGCATGACATCAGAACATTTGATTCACATTCGAGCATTCGTTCGAGGAGGTACATGAAACTCTAGATTTTTCCAATCATGCAATCTATACTTTTAAATGAGAAGACCTCATTTTGTGTGTCGCTTCTCTTTCTTCTAGGATGAAATAATAATTTTACCTCTGTATCTTATAGGTACAATGCATAGTCACATCTGTCGTCCTCGCTTATGATTATTTCGTTTGGGTTTCTTTGGGAGAAAAACGAAAATAAAGGCATAATCATGCCACATCTCCTATTTTTATATATTGTTTCCGTCATCTGACGGATTTTTAAGTCAGACAATATTTCCGGTCCATAATTTGCAAAAATTGGATATACATTTATATTTTTGGATATCATGATTCTTTTGATCATTGCGCAAAGTATTATACCCAAAAATTTTACTCTGTGGACAAGATGTACATATATGGAAGTTAATTTTGTCTTAGGGCACGGACACTTTGATTTTCGGGGGAAGGGCAGAAAAAAATTCTGACCTTGATTTTTGTAAAAAAAAAATCTGGCCAGCATCTGAAATGAAAAAAAAATTCTGGTTCACAGTCTGGCCATCGGAAAAAATTATTTGTACAAAAAATTAAAGTATTCAGTAGAACAATACCAAATTCTTTTATCATATTATGTAATGTCACAATTTCACGCTTTCAAATAAAGTTCATATACAAACTCTACAATGAAATAACATTAAATACACCAACTCTCGCAATTCACAATTACAAAAGTTTTGTTTTCAACTAACAATTCCCTGTAATATATGTCTCCTGATATTCAACCCCCTTTAAACCAAGGCGAACGTAACCCCCTGCACGTGTTATTGTCAAAAATTTTTCACTATCAAGTAGTGGGCGACATGCCTAGTATTGACTTAATTCCATCCCTCTCAAAACAACACAAAACAACACGCTATAAAACAAAAGAAGTAACTAGAATGCACATGAAAAAGTATTAACCAGAATCATAGAAAATTAACATGAAATTTAACATTCAGGAATGTATAGTGTATGCTAAATTAAACTAATTAAAGGACTTTAGAAAGTTCTGGAAATCCGCATGAAGAGGTTGTTTACATTGAAATCGCTCTAGCGTGACAGCAGGTCATAATAAGTTGACAAATGATAAAAATCAATAAACATTAATCAAACATTAACAATAATATAAGCAAATGTATACTTATACACCAGGGCTTGTGCTTCCGAACAGGATTTTTTTTTATAAAGGGTTGCAGCTTACAGGAAAGCTACTGAGCCAAGTGTTCTCAGAGAAAGATAAGAGCCATCACTCCGGACGTTTTACAGTCGCCACCATGATTTGGTTGACCGGTACGAAATATCCATTGACAAATGACAAGGGATATATTTCCACTGTCGTGAATGCAATTCCGTTCCTATACCGGCTGTGATTCATATCGATTGTGATTATACACCGACTGCGTAACACGACAGGTGCCACTAGTGGAGCAGGAGTTGCTTACCCCTCCGGAGCACTTGAACTCACTTAAAATTTATATAAAACACTCTTGTAAATCTTGGGTACGTTTGAGTCAAATCTTTTTAAAAATCTAATGTGAACATCTATTTAAAACATATATATATTGATCTGTTTCATTTAAGAGCGTTTGGTATAATATAATCATATTAACATATTACTTATTTCAATTGTTATCTCCCTTAACCATATCCTCCACCTGTTTAATTTTTAAAAAATTTTTGTTCTCTCTTCAGGAACACCAAACTTGGAAGCATGGAAATACAACTTACATTTAAACGACAATTTAATCAGTAGACTGTACGAGGAAGTTAATGACTTTTTAATACGAAAGGACTTAGATAAAAACACAGAGCACGGTGATGATATTTTTGAAATTCGCATTCCAGATTCAGAATCATCCGACGTTCCAATATCGGAAACTTCCGATACATCCCTAGATAACCAAACGGAAGATGAAAATACGGACGAATCAGATCATTCAAAGCACAAAAGATCTCCTTGTTACGGATTTCAAGACAGTTTAAGTTGTTTCAGGTCTTATTTGGCTCTTTGGATGTTACAAAGACAAGGTCTTAAAGACCCAATGTCTCTGAGAAATATCGGAAAGCGCTCGTATAGCTTTAGGAATGTAGGAAAAAGATACAGTTTCAGAAATGTAGGTAAAAGGAGCAGTTCTTTCTTTAGAAATATTGGAAAACGTAATGCTCTCTATCCTGAAATGAACAGTAAGGATGACGATAACAACCTAATTGATAAAAGAGATATACGATTCCCGAGGTCATATTTTCGAAACATAGGAAAACGAAATGACGGGTTTGAGAGGGACAACAGAATGGCATTTAGAAATATTGGAAAAAGAATGTTCAGAAATATAGGTAAACGTGAACAATCATTTGAGAGAGTAAATAGAATGGCGTTCCGAAACATAGGGAAAAGGGAACCTTTGTTTGATCCGGATGAGCGATTAGCTTTCCGCAATATAGGCAAAAAGAATTCTGAATTCGAACGTGACGAAAGAATGGCTTTCAGGAACATTGGGAAAAGAGAACCACTGTTTGAAAGAGACAGTAGGATGGCCTTCCGGAATATCGGGAAAAAAGATACTCAGTTTCAACGCGACGATCGAATGGCTTTCAGAAATATCGGGAAAAGAGATACGATTTTTGATAGGAACGACAGAATGGCTTTCCGTAATATTGGCAAAAGAAAAAATGAATTTGATCGAGAAACACGAATGGCTTTCAGAAATATCGGTAAGAGGGAACAGTTGTTTGATCGTGATGATAGAATGTCTTTCCGAAATATAGGCAAAAGAGACCCTCTGTTTGAACGAGATAACAGAATGTCCTTTAGAAATATCGGGAAACGCGATGATGTCGACTTTACAAGTGATTCTAATGAAAATGTAGAAAAAAGATCCCGGACAATGGGAGGATCGTCTTTCCGTAGCATTGGAAAACGAAATACAGATATTATTAAAGATATGTCCGACGTTCTGTGAAATTATTGGGGGAGTTTAATCATGGGGTTTGCTCAAATTTAAAATAAATATCAAAATCAATGTACAAGGCACTGTTTGGGATTAAAGAAAATTCAGTTAACACAAATCTGGTCAATATGGAAAAAGTCAGTGCTGCAGATACAATTGTACTACTGGAAATTCTTTTCTCGACGGATCTGTTATGTTGTTTTATTATATTTAAAGTTCATAGAAGGGTGTTTTGCAAATTATTTTAGAAAAAATCTTTTTTTTTCAAAGTTTACTTTTTCATCTATTGCTTACTGTTGTCCACAAATTTAAGAGTGTTATCGCAGGCAATAAAACTATGTTTTTATATATCATTCGTAACACCTCATATTTACTTAGAATCTCAAGAAATCTTGATTTCCAAATAGAAGAATAGTAATTAAGTAAAACACTGCTTATTAAGGGAAAAATTAAGCACAACTGAACGATTGTCCTATTAGTATGAGGTCTTTTCATATAGACAGAGTTGTCTCCCATATGAGACGGTATATTGAAAAGTTCAAATTTGGGTTTTATTATTTAAAATTAAATTAGCATTACAATTGTAATGCAAAAAATTAATCTCTTTGTTCATTTTATTAATGCGCATCAAAATATTTTTTCTCGTAGTAAATATTATAGATTGTGCGAAATTCGTAGTAAATATTATAGATTTTGCGAAATTCGTAGTAAATATTATAGATTTTGCGAAATAAAGCAACAATAAATGGTTTTTTCACGTTACAGTTATATTGAGACACCAACCCGAATAGGAGACAACTTTTACGAAAACATACAAATTATGGATATATCCCGGGTTTCGAAAAGCGGGAATGATAATGCCGGAATCCTTTTTTATCAAATATAGATATTGGCAAATGTTTGGCGTTGCATTAATATTCAATTTCATTTGAAAATAAAGAAAATTGCTGTAGAAATAAGAATTGACCTTTCACAAGTTATAATGAACGTTGCAAATATCTTTTATCAGGTTTATGTTTTGGTTTATGTTAAATGCTGTTATATAGTTTTTCTCGGTAATTTATTTCCCCTGCATGGTTTTGGTCATGGAATTGCATTTATAACAGTTATCGTTACTATTATTCACGATTGGATTAAAGTGAACTTCAATGCGAAAAAACCTGTTTGAGAAATTAAATGCAATATTGACTTAACTTTAATATCTGTTAGTCATTATTAATTTGTACCATCGTGCACGCTCAGCCTATTTTATTTTTAGTTTCGAGTGAGACATGTAGTGTTTTGAATGTAAAACCTGACGATATTTAATACAAAACCAAAACATAATTGTGTCAAAATATTTTGAAGCAGTAATTTACAATTTTTCTTACCGTAATTCCATTAAAAAACGCACTTTAACACTGTTTAATATTTTCCAAGATTTTAGATTCTCACTCACTTGGTATACGCTATTTGTAATTGATTTAAAAATCCCCAAAGGATCAAACGAAATAGTATTGAAAAGGGAAAGAAAATACCAATCAAAAGCACAAAAAGAAAAGACAAAGACAGCATATAAAAAATTACGAAGAAAACAATAGCTTGAATAACATTTAACACGTTTCCTATGAAAAAGAGGGTGAGCTTAGGTGCTCCGGAGGGGTGGAATTAATTTCTGCTCCACTATTGGAACCTGTCTTGTAACTGGTAGTCAAATCTATTGGTAAGTCGTTGACATTTGTAATCGGTGTAAGAACAAGTTTAAATAACGGCAGTTGGAAACATATACGTTGTCATTTCTGAAAAGGATATTTCGTATATATCAATCAAACCAGGGTTCTCCCAGGAGCCTGTAAACGCTCACCATGATCAAGGCTGTTTTGACAAAAGGAAAATTTGAAACTGTTTATATACATAAAAGCAGCTTAATTTCCACTGGGTCAAATTTAGAAATATTTGAATATTACCTTGAGGTTTCAAAAGAGTTGATAAAAGTAAAATTCCCATAGGTTTCAATGTTAAACTTTGCAGAGCCATGGCAGCTATTTTGGATGGCAACCAACAAAATCAAACACAGTTTTTATGGACGACAATGTATGGACCAATCCACAAAAAATTGGTTAAAATTGGCAAAGGGGTTTCAGAGGAGTTGGTGAAAATGTAAAGGGTCCTATGTAAAATATGCAGAGCCATGTTGGCCATGTTAGATAACACCTAGCTAAACAGAACACAATTTCCAAAGAGAACTATCTAAGGACTATTCCACCAGACTCTGGTTAATATAGTCTAAGTGGTTTTAGAGGTTTGAGCAAAATGTTAAGTTCCCATAGGGCCCATGTTAAATATGCCTAGCAATTGTGGCCATGTTATATGGTGCCCGGCAAAACCGAACACAATTTTTAAAGCAAACCATTTAAGAACCATTCCACCATAGTTTGGTTAAAATTGACTCAGTGGTTCTATAGGAGTTGACTTAAAGGTAAAATTCCCATATGGTCAATGTAATGTATGCCGAGTCATTGCGGCCATGTTAGATGGCGCCGGCAAAACCGAACAAAATTTTTAAAGTGGGCCATTTTAGAATCATTTATAAAAGTTTTGTTAAAAATGGCCCAAAGAGTTGCAGAAGAATTGATGCAAATGTAAAAAGTTTACGACAACGACGACGACGGACGCAAAGTGGTGAGAGAAGCTCATATGGCCTTTTAGGCCAGGTGAGCTCAAATGATGACAAACGGAGGACTCGATGACTTAAAGATTTCCGCAAGAAATCCTTGGTTGTGAACGTTTTCTTTGAAGCAATCCCGATAAAAAATCCTTTTATGAAATTACCAATGTGGAATAAATATGGAGAATTCTGGTAAATGTTCATTTCAAGGAGTAACCGCTCATCAGTAGCATAAGAACCAAGACATAGAAAGTCTATGATCCAAAAACATCAAAAGAAGCAAATCCTAACAAATCCAAAGGGGAAGCCAAGTCATACGGCAGGAAAAACTACTAAGTAGACGTAGAATCACTGATTGTATTTAGTGAAGACAACGTATTGACTGATAAAGATGATACTAATTGAGTCTATTCTAATGGATTCACAATCTCAAGACTTTTACAAAATTTAATAATCGATGCAAAGATTTAATACAAAAATAAAACGACTGCAAATATAGAATTTGTTACGACAAGGGATATCACATCCTATATGTACATTCTATATGGAAACATTTCATATAAAGCTTACAGATTTAAAAAATGATTCATTGGATTTCACTGTCCAGTTAAACAAATGTATCCACAAATGGTACAGGTTAGACGTTAATTTGTAATCATAACATTTAAACTTGTCATTCCATTGATTTACTTCAACCTGCCATAGTTCAAGAAAAAGACACAGAAATAAATAGCGAAAGCAAAAACATGAAAAAGTTGACAAATTTCACAAAAACTCAGTAAAATTCATGATTTTATAATGGCACCTGCAGTATATAGTAATTTGGTTACAATTTAAAAATTTGAGAATACAAACAAATCTCGAAAAGGTTTCCTAATGAGTAACATTTGGATGCAAGAATGCAAAGTGAGAGAGAACATGATCACTTTGGATAAAAACCTCAATTTCTACAACAAAATTGAACTCCAGTCATACCTATTGTTAAAGCAATAGTTTTGCAGATTTAAGAATGGCGATGTTTATTTTTCAACTTTATTTTTACTTTTATTTGATAAAAGTGGTTACCAAAATAAATAAATAAATAAAAAACTCGAAATAATTCTTATCTTGTCAATTTAAGTTGGCCTACTAGAGCGATCTACCAAAAAATAGCTAAGAACATGTACACAATGAAAATATAGTTATGCATACCAAAACACTTTCATGGGACATATGCGTACAGAATGAACAGATTTCTCTATGCATCAATAGGTATTTAATTAGGATAAAGCAAAAGTCTAATTTTTCCAAAAACGCAATTTAATTCAGATAATATAACGTCAGAATAGATTTGCCCAACTTTCCGGTCAGTGTGAATGGAAAAAAAGAAATCAAATTGACCGATTTAATGTAATACAATCGTTTCCACTTTTTGATAGGTCATCCCACTCTTAGACATTCTAATTACACAGACACAAAAAGATTTGTCAATAAGATAAGAACATAATATATAAAAGCATTTTGTATTTCAAAATAATTATCATGACTCCTTTCATTACTGTCGAGTGATTAAATGAAAAAAAGCAATTTGAAGTAGGAAGTATTTCAGAAATATATTAAATCCACACCAATAATTTGAAAGTTGATTAAACATTACTGTTCGGTAGTTGCTGAATTTGTTAAATTTTAAAACGCTGAAAATACGGACAAGCCTCGACAAGTATTGCACTGAGTAGTTGCCCCTGTCGTCGGATTCAGCTTCCTTTTCAATTTTAATATTTGAGTGCTTCTTTTCTTATATTTGGATCATGGACTTTCTACATTTTGGTTTTAGTGTTACTGATTAGAGGTTACTCCTCTAAATATACATATATCATACAAGAATTTGCCATATTTATTCAACTTTGGTTGTTTATCTGACGCAACCCTCTCCTTTATTTGGTATAGTATGACCTAGATATATTTATAAACTTCTACGCAGGGATTAATGTTGAGTTTTCCACTTGGAACAACAGCAGTTAGAGAAAATAACAAAATACAATTACTCAAAAGTTTTTGACAGTTTAATAATATTTTCAGTTCTTTCATTTGGTTAAAAAAGCTAAAATTGACAATTTTTATTTAAAATTCAACTTTTTTATTATAAATACTTACTTTCTAGTAAGATAACTACAACCTTGGCACAATTACTTAAGTAGGTTTGCAAATAATTCTCACATTCAAATGGCCTTATTTTTTTTGTCTTGTACGATTTCAGCTTACCTTAAGATTTGGATCTTTGTCCAGTGTTGAAGGCCTTTAGCTAAACCGTAAATGTTGTGGTTTTTGTAATTTGATTAATATTTTCGGCTAACTGTACTATAGATAACAGCTATACAGCTATTATCTATATAGTGTTTCTGTCGAAACGAAAGAAAAGCTACTACCACATGAATAGGGATAATGAAATAAGCAATAAAAATCTATTAAATGTCCGTTTATATTTTGTATTTAGTTCTTAATTACATTTTTAAAACCTTTGCGCGCCATTTTACACTATTTTATCATTTCAGAAAACAAAGTCAGTTTCGTTTTTGTTTGTACAAATACTTTTGAACAAAGGATTAAATCAAATTTCCTTGAAGAATACGGAATTTTCAGATGGTAAATTTAATCACTGCTTTGCATGTATTCTACAAACATCAAAAAACCATTTAGTTCTAAATGACCGGGTCGTGTGTCGGTCATTGAATATCAAAGAATATTAACTTATGAAATGTTATGACACGCTGGCAAATCTCTACGTAGTTAATGTTTGATTGATCCAATTTCTTCCTTTCATTTCTCTTCATGCTTTTATTATACATTTTTAACAGTTAGCTGACCATATAATTCTGTTAATGAAATCAAACTTGACTCCTGTACATATGGTTCCCAATAGAGTCAAAAGGTGATAATGATGATCACAGAAAAATTAAGCAATGAAAATTTGGCCATTTTGGTCTTATATTATTTTATTGGATTACAATATCAAGACAATGTTTTGGGACAATATCATTATGGTTGATTTTCAAAATAACTGTATATGGCAGATATTTTTGGAGGACTTATTTCGTGGTTTTTTCACATAGCACGAAAAAAATACTAGGTACTCAGGCAATGATTTATTGTTTAGAAGTCTTGAAGGTTCAAACATATCATTAAAAAACAAGGTTGAGCGAGTAAAATTTTTTTTGACAAAAACTTTTTTTAGGATGACCTTGCCATATTTGCTTCTGACTTTTTGCACCTTTTCTCTGTCTATTATACGCTTTACACGCAGATAAAACATGCTTACGCTTTTATTTTTTTTTAAGATCACAACAATTTTACTATTAAATAACGGCAAATTTACTTCTATTTAAACAACTAGATTCAGGGAGATACTTAAAATCAGTGGTATGTTTTATATTTTTAAGTTTTTAACATCCAGTTGAAGCAGAATGAAATTAATATATGTTATTTATATGCTTAATTTATACAAATGTGGACACAAGCGTTCCAGTATTTAAAAAAGAGTTGTGTCGATAAACTTAGATATACTCTCGTAATAAAAACAACAATGCTTTGACGATTCCGTAGACAATTCAAAATTAATCTGTTTAAGCGCATTTAATACTGAACAAATTTTGTGTAACGATCACATTCGAAATAAACTTGTCACAAAAACTACAAAAGAATGTCAAATACTGAACAAATAATAACTGTATAATGAATGTTAAAGAAAACAAATATGAAATATATGTCAGAAAGACACAATCCATATCTTAAATACGTTTATGACAATGATTCGATAGCCAAATTACACGGCGTAAAAAGTTCTGTTGTGGGATTACTTTCATTATCACGATGGGTGCCAACAGTTTGAAATTCCGTCAAACCAAAGGAATCACACAGTTCACGAATGCCAATGAGCCAACTACAATGTTAAAAAAATAGAGCTGCGTCGGATAGAATCAGGCCTAATGCAGGTTACAATTCAAATAAGTCTGTTGGTATGTTTTGGATCTAATTTAGCAGGAATGTATGTTTACAACATTTTTGCGACTTCAAAACAAATTTTAGGGATAAAATTATTGTAAAATACTCGCTTGACTGAAAAAGATCTTCAATGTGACTTTAATAAGTGATGCATTTACATGCACTTACATTGCATAAGGCTGATTTCTATCTGACGGTTCTCATGACATTAAACTGTATCTTTTCAACATACATAAGAATCAGATCATTCAACTGAAGCACGAATTGCAGTGTACTTTCATATGGAAATTATTTCAAATTTCTGTAAAATTCTCAATCCTGCAGGAAAAACAAATGCATAACCTTTTATCAGTGAAGAACATGAACAGCAGTGTAAACAAAAACCAAATATATACTAAATAAAATCATCTGATTTTATAAAAGTCATACCTGAGTGGAGACCTCCAGATTTGTAAATTACTGTTTTTCTCCTGGTTGGAGTACAATCTCGCTGACATTTATCTCATAACTTTTCATTTTCATACTTTCAACCCGTTTTTACATACATATTTAAAAAAATCGCATTTGAATTTGTGTTTTAATATGCATGGTTGGAAAATTGAATGAATTATATCTAATTCTGTGCTAAGAATTTCAGCTTTAATTTTGAACAAGTAAATATCACGTTGAACACACCAAAGCCTCTTCCCAAGAAAATACCGAACCAAGATTTTACAGCTTGATTTGAAGAGAATTACAAAGTAACAATTTCAAATCAAACAGAAAGTTCATTCTGAAACCAATTTTAATTCGCTTTTTAGTTTTACTTTTTTTTTAGTTCAGATTAATAAGTTGAAATTATGTATTCATTCTTAATTAAAGTGATCTATATGTACATTTTTTACATTTCATATTACACACATATAAATGAGAACAGAATTACAGTGGATCAACACAAGTTTTCTTTCTTTGAAATGTTTTTCTTTTCCTGTGGTGATATCAGGGTGCGGCGAGCTTACGTCAAATCCATAATATTAACGTATATAAAACGGAATATTAATAGCAGAATGCCTCAAACCAACTAATATGAAACAATTTACTTCCAATTACAATCCTAATATGTCAGAGTATGTGGCTATCCTCCTATATTCTACGTTTTCATCGTTTATTCTGAAGTCTTTGTTCATATGATTATTTACGACCTATGTATAGTTCTTTATAACATATATGGCGTATACAATTTATTAACTTGGAAATGCCTACAGGTTTTACGTTGAAGTTTTTGCTTGGATTGTTGTTTTACAACCGAATAAATCAACTAATGACACCATCACACATTTTCTTCATGAACAAATAAAACTACTACTACTACTACTACTGGAACGCAAAATAATAGACTTGTGCTAAGTACCTTCTTATTTATAGCACTTGGCCAGTGTCACTGTTGAAAAAAGTACAAGAAAAAATGCATATCTACAAATGGTGCCTCATAATTATGAATTACGTAAATAGTGTACGAAAATGTCAATTTGTAAAAAAAACTACCAAACCTATTAATTTTATGAAAACTCTTCATATAAATATGCTCTCTTTAACAATAAGGACCTTCTGGCGCAATCATCCAGTGTTTATATTTTTAAACTTGTTGGGTTTGTCCCTGTCTATAATGAGGTTTAAGAATAAATGAGCTTAATCCTGCTACAAATTATTAAGTCAGTGATTTTGTGGCCATATAATTGATAGAACTTGTACTTATTTCTTTTATAAATATTATGATTTCATTGCATCAAAAGGCTGCCTCTGTAGATACAATTAAAAAAACGGGATATCACATAATAAAAATCATACAATTGTTGATGGAAATTAAAACATTATTTCTTGGTGTCTAAGTCGTGAAATCGTAGCTAATACCAAGACCATTTTTCTTTAAACTATATCTAAGTGAATCAACTTACAATAAAAGATAATTTTTCAACAAACATTAATGTAAATGGTTATTATAATGGACAGTGTGAACAAATTTATCAAAACTATTTAAAAACTTAAAAGAAGTTTTTGGGTTTGGAAACATTAAGCGCTTAGCACTACATGTTTTCTCTTTTTCAATTATTTTTCTTGTTAATGAGCACATGGAAGTATCTAGTTTTTAAGGACAGCCAAACTGTAGCCTTAAATTAGTATTTATGGGAGTATGTCATTTTTGAGCTAACTTTATTGAATTTTTAATAATCTTAATTATCTTTCATAACTATGCTGCATTCATCAAAAGTATTGTTAATTTCAAGTTTTTTATGGGTTCAGACTTATTTACATTTCAACTTATTTTGATCTAGGAAAGCTTGATTTTTAGTGCATAATACAGCATTAACCGAAAGTCCTTAATGGAGAAAGCGCCAAATATCTCCTACTGGGGCATATTTGACCAATATTAAATCATGGTGACAATTGCATTTAGCACTCGCAAGAACAAATTGCAAGTCATTTTTAAATGCTTCTGTTGGATGCACATGCGCATAAGTGAAACGAGTGTTTAAAGATACAGACGTCTGATGGATCTGCTATTTAAAAGGACTTGATGGACAAATAGAATACATTAAGTTTAGTGCATTACAAACAGATGCAAATAGTGTCACCGTTGATGTGGCACTCAGGGCCCGTACACCAACCTTACAAATTGACACCCATACATGTGGTCAAACATGTAAAGGGATTGGCAACAATCGCAGAAAAATTCCTAAATTTTGTATGTTTTGTTTGTTATAATTATCGTATTTTGGGCGAGATGATGGTTTATTTAAAATTGAAATACTTTTTGTATATACATTTCTTTTGATTTCTTTGTGATGTTTTACTCATTTTCAAATATCATTAAAATCATAAGTTGGATAATTGTTTATAGTTTTTGGTATTTTTGTTAGATGATTAGAGTTCATAACTTTGACATTGAACTCATTATTTGAGAGGTCTTAACTGTAGAAGTGATTAGTTCTGTCATCGAGTTTGTATGAGATTAGCCGTTACATAGTGATTTATATCGTTTGGCAATAAATAGTATAGTGAATATTAATTTGTTTAACAAATTTGTCTGACAATAATTAAATATTTATTAAAACAATTTATTGATTGATTGATTGTTATTGGTATCAATAGATGAGATATCGATTTCTGTGCCTAATAAATAGAAATACATTAAGCATTTTGAAAGAAAATCGATATTCTTTTAGATTATTGATTCACTAGTTGGACATTTTGAATGATTAGTTTGATAGTATAATTGTATGTTTATTGCAGTTTGTAGCTAGCTATAGTTGACAGG
>JAULBM010176005.1:0-17779 GCA_032357055.1 Geukensia granosissima
AGTGTTGTGTTTTTGTCGTTTTGGTCTTGTCCTCGTTGTTCTACGGAGTTTGTCAGTACTTTTACATTTTCCCTTTTGCTCGAATATCCCCTTGGTATTTCTTGACACATTTTAGAACACTATATTGTAAATTCCTACTGTTAATCTTGTGGTTGGAGTGCAGTCTCTCTCACATTTACCCCATATCTTTTCATTTTTATACTTATGTCACTTGTACAATTCGACATAATCGTCTCCTATCTAACATTGTAAAGGACCAACCAAAAAAATGGACAAAATAGATCAATTTACTTGCCCAAGAGGAATATTTTGTTAAAAAGTAAAAAAGTAAACCAGAATAATCAGTACATATACTCAAAATTTACGATAAAAGGAAACGGTGTATTAAACAAACTAGAGGTTTATGATTTTTGCAGTATAGATATGATGGTGTCAATCTAAATGAATTAATAATGACGTTTTATTACAATAATAGAGAATCAAAAAAGATCTTAACAAAAATGGTTGTTAATCTATTCCACAGGACGGTGATAAATGTATATATAGTTTGAACCCAAAACACTAGGTTAGACCAGCTTTAATACAGAGCATTATTCACGGTCTCGCCAAAGATCACTTATTAGACAAAGATGTCGAAATCAAGGCCATAGGACTAGGTTTTAAAAACTTTTAAGGTAAAAGTACGAAAGCGGCCGAATGGAAAATAACGTAAATGTTCTGTTTGCTCAGACTGCATTGAATATTGCGGTCGTCGTAGCGCTTGCACTGTTTGTAGACGCTCCCACAGATTTTTTCTTTAATGAATCCATAGACAATTATCATACTTAAATTTCTAAAATCTAGTCCTAGTTTCATATTCATCTGCATATGTCAATTCGTTAATGAAATAAAAGCATTTGTGAACTTTACCAGTGCAAATTTATTTTATTTTATTTAACAAAAATTAGAAATGCATTCTATATTGTACCTTTGTACCGAGACAGTTGTAAAATATCATCCACGACCTGAATACATGACGTTTTATTTTGAACATATTATATAAGAAAAAAAACTGGCAGTCAACACAAATTAGATGATACTCAAAGCAAAGAAGAATTTTTAAGCTAGGTAACTCTTATGGTGTTACGTGCTTCCATGACAAATGCAAAACCATGTCTGTTTTAAAAACAAAAACAACAGTTGTACAGTTCTTATGTTGGTTTAAGGTATGCTGTGTCAATATTTGAAAATCCCTTAATTTTAGTGCCAAACTCTGGGTCATACTTAACCTACTCCATTCAACGAATATTCTGTTTTTATTGTTTAAAACTTTGAAAAATGCATTTCAAACGTCAAAATGTAAAGACAATTGCGTTTTCGCCACGTGATAAATCACTTTAGCTCGTACACAGACATACTTTTTTATCTTAAGGTATGTTGAGCTTCTCTTTAGCGAATCTCCAGTGGATAGAAAAGGAGTTATTACGGACATACATAAAATCTGTTCAAACACTTAACACGACGAAAACAACAGCCTAAAATAAGCCCTCGGCACTAACCGTAGGTTTTAAAAGTAGGTCCTTAGCACAAAGAACGTAAATGATCTTTAAGTATGGTTATTTCTATAAACCAGACAGCGCCAATTACAACAGTGACTCATCAAAAATAATATCCAAGTGACGCTATTATCTTAATTTATTCTTGAATTTTTATGATGCTGTTGAAGGGTGTTATATTAGTTTTTGAAAATTGACTTGGCCAATCAAATTATTTGAAGTCTTATATTACTATATATCTATATGTTATTCATTGTATTTGTAAGAGGTGTCTCCCTCCACAATTCATTACATATTATTTATATGTCGTAGTTCCAAGACGAGATTCATAAATAACTTAACATTTGTAATTTGTTAAAAACTTATATCAAAAACTGCAATAAAATTACTGGGGTTTTATCTACTATGAATCACCACTGACTGGTTTGTAGAAATAACCATAATTAACTTGTTTTCTATACCTCGTCGAATAATTCTGACTTCATAGTAAGGATTTAGTAAGTTATAACGTAAGTAAACCTCTTCACACTGAAGGTCACACAAAATGACGAAATCTTGAACGTAGTATTATAACGTTGAATGACCATTTTTCACTTTATTAATTTCTCCTCCTTTATTTGGTTAGTTTGGGAAATTCTCGTTGATCTTGATTTTCCTTATGGGTATGTGACTTTTTTATTGTGACGTCAAAGAATTACACAAATCTGATCACATCGGCCAATTTCCGTCACAAAGTCAGTATTATTTCCGAAGAATGACGGAGATATACGAGCGCGTTCCGATTGAGAATTACACATAAAACTTCTAATCTTGCGAGACGTTTATACGCGGAGTTTTTTTTATAAATCTTTAAACTGTATGTTGCATTTCTGTAAACGTTCATCAAGAAATGTTTGCATGGTATTTTTTTACAATTTGGAACTTAAGACTTTGAAGGGGGTTAACCTGATGTAGATTTCCGCCTGAACCTCTTTGTTGGTATTATCCTCCTGTTGAAGGTACATAAGTATACAAGAAAGGGTTACTCTCTGGAATGTGACCTGATGTAGATTTCCGCCTGAACCTCTTTGATGGTATTGTCATCCTGTCAAAAGTACATAAGTATACAAGAGATGGTCACTCTGTGGAATGTGACGTTGCAAAGTCCATTTGCTTACGAAAAGAAGCTTTAGGAGATAGTACACAATAGGTCAAAGCGTCAGTTATTTATATCAAGTCTGTTCCAGCACACATACTCTCTATTATTACATGCTTTTTATCCCCTTAGTACAGCGGCCGTCCATAATGGTATTTTACCTTTTGTAGTCCAGCTTAACGATCTTAAATACGGTTGATTTTTTAATAAAAAAATGATCGTTAGCTGAATTATGAATGTAATGTAATAATTGAATATTGTTGGTCGTTAAGCAATCTTGTATCTTTGATTAGTGAACGTTTGGTAAAAGCACAAAAAATGAAAGTAATTCAGTTACATATTCAACATAGAAGAAGATAAATGTCAAAGGTAATGGCCAATAAAAATACATTTTTTTTATTCTAGTGCACAAATTGCAATTCTGATCCGCAAATGACCATAGGATTATTGATGTAGGGTCTAATCCCATAAGCTACTAGAAATATTGTGACCGAACTACATGTATTGGCATGGAACCTTGGTGGTAAACTTTAAAGTATCGGTAGAAAGTTATAGGTTGAGGGTTTTAAAGAAGACACTGCACAGCAAACTTAAATACACTGGTATGTCTACTATATGCAGATGTTTCGCCTATATCCAGTCATTTTTCATAAACTATCCATTCAGTTTGGTTTAACACTGAGATGAACGGAATCTAATTTAGTAAAGCTTAGAACAAAACGATACCGTTATCCGAAGAGTAGAAATGGGATGCCATATTGGTTTCACAATAAACAGGTTTGATTGCAGTCCTTATGTGGTAAAATCTATAAAAAAAAAATAGCTATTAAGATTAAAATAATTGGTAACAAATGTCACAGATGCGTCTTCAGTCTACAAACGAAACAAAAGTCTATGGCAATTCTCAGTCAACAATTATACTGTACTTTTTTACCATGTTCCATCGCTCCGGCTACATATTTTGATTGATTGATTGATTGATTGTTGCTTAACGTCCAGTGGCAAATATTCCATGTATAATTTGAAATTAAGAGTGAAAAACTGAATAACAAAAAACATTTGTTTCCTTATATTTGAAAATGTATATGTGTATAAAATGATGCATGTATTTTATTCGAAGAAATCAAGTTGCAATTACTCTGAAATACAAGCAGATTGGAATCTAAACATCGTCTGTATTGTAAGGAAGATCCGACATTGAAAATTAATAGTTTTACTGGTTCGTCGGACATTGGGGAAATGCTAATCAACCAAGTTTTATACGAGAATTGCGATATATCATAAAAATATAAATATTCATTAGTATTGGATATATTCTAGAATTCGGACAGATGAGTCATAATGCTATATTTAGATACGGGACGTGACTCAAGATTCTTATCGACTTTCCGTCAAAATGGGCATCACTGGTCAAGGTTGTTATTAAACCAACAAACATAAAAGTATTCTATATTCAAATGAAGACCGAATCTTGATTCCTTTCTGTTTATCATAAGCTTTTCATCAGAACCCTGCAATATTTGTATGTCCCTTGCTCTTTATAATGGTGATTTGTAATTCATAAGACTGCTGCAGATATTGGAAGCAGATAAATCTATCAAATTGTTTTGAATGATGTCCTTCAAGAAATTGTAGACTCTAGTACATATTGGCCATGAAAATTATTAAAAATAGCTTGAGTAATATATCACGAACGAGACGTTCAACCTTGGATCCTGGTACGATAAACAAACATGAATGCACTTCAGAATATTCCATCCGATTACACCGTTTTCCAGACATACAGTTCGATGGATCTATCAGAAACCAGACATGCATAAAATGCAGGTATTACCATCAATGTCAAATGAATGAAAACATTTTAGATCGTGTATGATAAGTCTCAGCGACAATTTAACTGACTGTAATATATACAAAACCTACTACCTGGAAATATTTGTTTGAGTTTAACCATATTTTCCATCTATGCTGACAATATTTATTTTTGTATCACCCTTTACAGAGAGTTTCTTGTTGTACATCGCCGTGTTGTTATTGTTGTTCTTCATCTTGCAGATGTCTGGGCCATAACTTTCTTTCTCTTTGAAATGTATGCTCGTTTTTGACATACAAATTTTTTAAACTCAAGACAATGTATCGCGTACATTCGAGATTGACCTTTGATTTAAATGTAAAAACATTGAATTTTGTAAACTGTTAGTGTTAGAGCCAAAACATTTGAGCCTCAGGGGTAAATATTTAATATTTCGATTTGCAACACGTCAATGCGGTCAGTCACTTACCTTTAAGACTGTCCTTTGAACTCTAATTATAGAGAAAATGATTGCCTTTTAGGTTTGACCGCTTGTTCGTTAAAGAAACATTTTAAGTAAGCATGTATAAACCGACAAAATATGTCATGTATATCAAGGTCAAATAATTGAAAAAATGAAGGTTTTCGTTTCAGACCTTATCCCCTTAGACGCGAATTTTTTAGCATGTGAATATATCTATTCAAGGCGATTTTTGACATTTTTGTATCACTGCCAAATGTATGACCGATTGTTGTTACATTTGATGATCTTTACTTTTCATTTCTGTGACATGTCACAGCTTGGTATAGGGTGCGGATATGTGTCTATTAATAAAGGCCTTACAGCAATCTATAGATGGTTGAAATTTGCACGTTTTGGATGGCTGTCTCATAGACAATCATACCACATCTGCTTTTTCTATATTTAGCTCATATCATTTATTTTATTTTTTGTCCGCTGATAACATTTTCTACATTGGAAGTCCTATATTTTGCTTTTGGATATATCGACTCGAAGGGATGTGTGACGTATATATGTGACGGATCTTTGACCTTGAACTTCAGGTAAAAAGTTCATTTCGAGAAGAAGGGAGTGGGTCTTTGGGTCATATTAGATTCCCTAACATAGAACTTTCATACTAAGCATCAGGGTAAATCATTTCCAGAGTATATGTCGTGTACCTTTACGTTTTGAATTTAATGCTTCTGATGACAGGTTACTCCTTGAAATGTACATATATATCATACGAAAATTCTCTATATTTATTCAACATTGGTAATTTTGTATTTTGTGACTTTCATTTGACCTTGACATTGAGAGCAATGTTTATTAACAATATACTCCATAATCAAGATATAGCTCATTTGCATAACTTATTTATCAGTGTTCACCATTATTTATTTTGATTTAGTTCTATAGTGAATTTAAGAGTACTTGGAACTCTATTGCCTTTTACTTTGTTGACTATTGGTGGACGAGTGTTGTAAGTTGTTTGAAAAATCGTTTAGCTTCGAGTAATCAGGATTTTATAAAATGCTCAAATGTTTATGATAAAGTTTTAACATTGAATTATATTTAATAGCAGTAATAACAAAACACAACACTTAGACGAGGATATTTCTGTTGAACTCCGTTATTATGACACAACAGGCGATTTTTATTCCTGGTTATAAACTTTACTTTTCTAGACAGGGGAGTGTTTTAATTCCTTCATATGTTGTTTAAATTTGATTACTTGATTGAATTGCTTATGACAACTAATTTAATTTTCTGAACTCAATGCTAAAACTTTGTTTCTTACGGGACAACTTTTGCTGCAAGGATATCTATATAGGAAGCTGCAAATTTCACTACATTTCTTATTACGTAATTATGGCTGTCTATGCAGACTTTTTGTTAAACAATGAAAATCTATGATTCTATTAAAACATTATGTATAGTTAATTCCTTGAAAACCACTCATCTGTTGAACTCATACACAATATTTAGATTCGAAGTCTTTATTGGAACTAATATCAACGCTGCGGTAGCTACCTTTTAAAATAAACTGGCATTGAACGACATCTTGACGTCACAGTGCATTGGTCTCGCCAACAATCCAAATCAATTATCTTTCTTTAATAAAATCAACATGTATTGAGCCATGCACCCGATCTTTCTAATCTTTTTAATCAAGCTAATGTCATTCTAGTTCCGGTTGATTTCCATTGGTTTCGTTTCAGTTATCTTTACGTCGTTTACCTATTGCCACGATTCCCTGATATTTTACTTCGACAGACGACAGCGCACAGTTAAATATGATGTCTAGTTTACCTATTGCCACGATTCCCTGATATTTTACTTCGACAGACGACAGCGCACAGTTAAATATGATATCATGTTTCCAGACTTTCATGAATAACTAATCAAATATAAACACTACTAAAACAATAACAGTAACGACAAAAACAAATGTTCTTATTAGCTTAGAATTTTTAGGGTAACTTTAATGAAATCAAACCAGCGCCTCTTTTTGATAACATCTTGTGTTGAAAGGTTTGATGTCTTATCACAAGGAACCTTACCCCGAGCTCGGTTTCAGTAACTACGAGAATTAATTAGAGATGTATCTTCTTTTTGCATGTATTTGTGTTAAGTATTATTGTAAATTAGGTACTCTCTAATCAGATTGGGTGACTTTCTGCTTGATTTTTATAGTTCCTCAGTTAGTGCTTTCTTTTGGTTGTTTTCATTTGGACACTTGTTGGGGAGGTTTAGGTACCTATTAAACTGGTTTAACACCACCAAATTCCTCATGTGCCTGTCCCAAGTCCGGAATGGTTGTCAAAGACTTGTCTTTGTGTTTAATGTTTTCATGTATACTTCGTCGCGTGACATCGCACGATGTCGCGCGATTTTTGCTGGGCTATGACAAGTATTAACACCCAGCGATTTTCGCGCGACGTCTCGCGACTCTCGTGCGTCAGTCGCGCGACAATCGCTTTTGAAGTATAAATGAGCCCTTACATGTACATTTCTTATATTATTCAGGTAAGAACAGTATTATTTAACGTATATACGATTTTTTCTTTTGGGGCGATTTAGAGAATTTCACAAGGAGTGGTATTCCACCCGTGTTAAAGGCCTTGTGGAGACCTCTAGATATCTAATTTTCCTCGGTTTTGTCGTGGTTGGATTGCAGTCTCTGACATTAACCCCATTTCTTTTCATTTTCATACATACAATTCTGCGAATTAAATTTGTTTGCGCAATTATTATTATTCCTCTTGAACGATACTGCAGATACAATTGATACAATTTTATTGGTCGAGAAAGAACCACCTTACTTAAAGCAACCCATTGTGTTCCTCTCTCAGCATCATGACCATTTAATTAACATATTTCACTCTGACATCAAAATCAAAAGTTGTGAAAATGGTAGAAAATGTTTGGTTTAATATTTGTTTAGGGAGTTATGAAAATTCCCATATTTCCTGTCAGAAATTAGCCATCGTGGAATGAATCATTTACCTCCCTAAGACAAGTGAAATATGACAACTTGTTCATCATCAAAAAGTGGTGACTAAATACTTGTTGTCATATAGTCATATTTTACTCATGCATGAGAATGAATATTTTTGGCAAAAAGAACACAAACAAAACTGATTACAGTTCTGATAGGAATGATGAACAATGCAGTGTGTTTCTTTAAAGAGGCAGCAACTGTTTACTTCTCCGGATCGCTTGAGTTTACCCAGTTTTTTTTTTTTTTTTTGTTAATTGTTCATAGTTATATGTTTGTTTTTAGTTCTATATTGCTTGTACAACATGTCTTTTGTCCCGTCTTGTTTACGTTCTCGGGGTTGCCGTTTCCGCCGACAAGTGGCCTTTTGTTTCTTATTCTCATCAATTCCGACCAAAGAAGCAAGGTTGAGAGCTTCTCTGCCTACTTTCTAGCAGATTTACATCTAGTCTTATAACTGACCGCTATACTCTATCTTAGTATTAAAAGTAAATTCTCCAATTACTGTTAAAATCAAAATGATTCTTGACCAATCACAGCCGTCGATAAAGTACAACTTCCTAATGCCATTAGGGTCCTCCTGGCACCGAAATACATTTCAGAATCATCTTTAGCACATGTTTTATTCGAATTTATACCGTATAAAATATTTCAAATGTAAACAAGTATAATATCGAGATGCTGTTAAGTTTCATGTGATATATAGTACCGTGTTATTTCTGTCTATTTTCGTTTTACATTTAATTTAAGATTTATGGACATTACATTACATGTAAAAATACACTTAATAATACAGAGTACTTTCGAAAAATAATTATATTGGTTTTGGAATCATGTCTTCTTAATTTTCTTAAACACGAGAAAGGTTATAACTAAAATTGAAGCCCTCCCACATGCTAAATATCTAGAGAACTTTGTTTTGTTACCTTTTAATTACCTGTATCGAGTTTTAATGCAGTCTGTGTATATGATTAAATCAAATATATTAAAAGTTCGTAATTTTATTAACCCAATTTTTGTTTTTGACATTTTGACGTTAAAAATGTTATAAAGAAAACAGTCCGAAAATTTTGGAATTAATTAGTTTAAATTTTCCCTGATTTTTTATAGATCTACTACACCAAACAAAATTTCTACCACTATCCTAATAGAAAGCAAACGCAATAAATGTTTACTATATAAAATCTATGGCTTAATAGACTGTAATTGATTTAATCACAATAAATTATAAGTTTTATGCCTATTCTTTCCACCAACCTACATGTAACAACATGAACAAGGCAAACTAATATTTAACTCTACTGGACGGTCTCTCTCGCAATCGTCGATACTTTTGTTGTACATGTATCATGTATTATTTTCAATTGTATTTGTTGTTGGTTTTCAGTATCGATCTCAAGTGTAAGATTCATTTCAACCGATTTAATCGGGTGTTTTCATTGATGTTTTGTAACCCACTGTCCCATGTTAGGAAGAGGGTTGAGGCTCACCTGCTTAAACCCCACCACATACTTAATGTTCTTGTCCAAAGCCAGGAATATGTAGTCCACTGGTTGTCGATGTTAAATTAATCATTTATTGCTATTTGTTCAACTTTAATTCAATAGATTGGGGCGATTGTCGTGTTTTATAAATAGTTTCACAATTTCTAATTTGGTGGGGGGGGGGGGCATTTACAGCTTTCGTTATGGCTTGAACTCCGGTTGATTATTGAAGGCCGTAATGGAACCTGCAGAAATTAAAATTCATTTGGTGGATGGCTGTCTCATGGACAATCATGCCACATCCCAATTTTTATATTTAAAACATTACTATAAAGTTCAGTTCACGACAGCTTTCGTAGTGAAATATCTGGCAATCCTAGATGACAGCTACAATGTTTGATTGATTGCTTTGATTGATTGGTTAATGATCAAATAATTGATTGAACATAGTTCAACGTCCGATGGAAAATCTTTCATTTCATGCATAAATAGGACGAAAGAGTGTTATTTTGAGAGAATAAATGAATACAGATTTTTACTAGACAAAAAGCTGATAAAGGTAATCAACAAAATAACAAGGCAACAGTCCACAGCAAGACATGCCATCCTAGCTACTGATAATAATCTTCAGACTGGCATACGATCAAACTGTTCTCTTACCACCAAATGGTAACCATCTTGTTTAAATTAAGTATTGAAGACGAAAATTGGGATATTTAAGTTTCAGAAAAATGTCTGCAATTAGCCGAGGAACACTGTTTCACAAACCATTCAGAACAGACACTAGATTAACTACTTAAAGGCCTGCCGATATGGCCTAGGTAATGAAAATTGTCAGTCAGTCAATGCGACCTTCTAATTGAAAGTAAGAATATTTGTAATAGGGTTATCTTAATTTGTCTCCCAAGTTTTAGTTTTCAGTGTAGTGTTGTGTGTTTTGTGTTTGTCTTTTGTTTCTTTTTGTTGGTCATGGTCTTGTCTGTCTCCCGACTTAACGATTTCTGTCTGCCCTTTGGTCTCTTTGAATTCCTTTTGTAACTCAACTTGCATGGATTTTTGTTTCAAAAACAAGCATTCTGGTATTGGTTAAGAACAATGGTGTTATTTTTGCAGATTAGTATATGAAAGGTATGTAAAACACACAAAAGCAAATCAATCGCAATACATGCAGATCGGCAATGGTTTCACAAAAAATCTTTAGTCTAAGATTAATCGTAAGTTCAGAAACTTCAAAGGAAAACTCATTGTGACGTCATAATTTACGACAGAAATTACAATAACGACATTTTATGAAACCGACTGCTGATAATGATTTGCATTTCGGGGCCTTTTACAGCTTCTGTTATGGTATGGACTCTGGTTCATTGTTGAAGGCCATAATGGGACCTGTAGAAGTTAAAATTCTACTGTCACTTGGTGGGTGCTGTCTCATGGACAATCATGCCACATCTCCTATTTTTATATCATCAAAGCATTCATGAGTTTGAAAGCGACATCTGTTTTTAAAAATCCAGATATTGCAAAATTCTGTCTATCATTCATGACAAATTTATTCTAAAAGCATTACACCGATGTTAATGAATAAGTTTGGTATTGAGAGCACATAATGTAATCCAACTAACACAGCCACAATCATTCATAACATGAGATAAGTGATAATCATATGTCAATTTTGTCTTCATTTGGAATTAACTCTAAATTTAAGGACTGTGATCTACCATACTGCCATGGATACCAAAGTGTCCTTACAATCAGCGTTTTATTGCCGGATCTTTCAAATGTTCCAACAAGCGGCTCTCAAATCAAACTTTCAACTTCAATTCTAACTACTATCAAGACTCACTGCGACTCAATCTATGCAAGAAGTGGTATAAATCAGATGTGGATACTAAAGAACTCCAAAAACCTTTCAAGATCTCTTCCCTCTCGTAACATCATCAAAACATTTCACTCTTGCCTTTTTTCATAGTCTATACAACAATCACATACACGCATTTCTCGGACTCAAAGATTTGATTCACAGTTGCTTTCTCAAAAAGGACGGAGAAAGATGATTCAAATATATATATATAGCCAGATCTTTTGAAGCGCGAACACGAGGTTCACATTGGCCAAAACTAACTATTTCATTATGTATTTTGCTACTTTTATATTGCCATGTTTTGTATTGCTTAAACTGAATTGGTTTTTTGCAATAAAGATTATTATACAAGCCACGAGCCATAACATAAAATTTTAACATTAAAGCTTATTCAACACATGTATATGCCGAAAGTTTCCAGTAACATCTACATCTACATCTTACCTTAACGTTGATCCATCACTTTGATGATTACTCAACGGCACAGAGGAGCAAAACAGACAGTAAAATCTATTTAAAAATACCAAAAGTTAAAAAAGTAGACATTAAATTAAGTTATTTACATTATTTACAGACTAACAGTATTAACAAATTTCAGTATAGCTTGGCTTTGGAACAGGAAATTAAATTGATCCAAAGAACTGGCCATAACTTTACTGGTAGGAAGTGTGTTCCATAGTTGCACTGAAATGGGGAAAAGCTGTATTTGTAATCGTCAGTTAGATGATACTGCAATGGATTGTTGTGTCTATATTGTGTTAATATTAAATTGTGGAGTGAGGCATGGGTTGTGATTTATGACGACTATTTTGTGTGTAATTTTGTATATCACATGTATCATGGTGACTCTGTTGATGTTTCTTCTGTATTCCAAACTTTTCCAGTTGAGATGTTCCATCATAGAGGAGAGAACTGCTGGTGTTAGCATATCTATTGGTAGTGTATCTTGCAGCTCTGCTCTGTACATTTTCAAGTCTATCTTTTAAGTTTTATTGTGCGGGGACCATACTGATAAACAATACTTCAGGTTTGATATAACCATAGATTTATAGATTAAGCTTTTAGTTTCTTAATTCTTTATTTGTAAGTTCCTTTTCAAACATCCCAGAAATTCGTTGGCCTTGCTGCTGATATTAATTATTATCATTGCGTATTTGATGATCTAGTGTTATGCCGAGATATTTTGCTGTTTCTACTGCCTCTAACTTGTGTCTTTTTGATATGTAGTCATGTTTGACGGGCGAGTGTGATCTTGTGACACTAAGTGCAGTGCATTTTTCTGGATGGAAATGCATCCCAATGTTTGTTCACATGGTCGCTATAGTTTTTTAGATCAGATTTTAGTGTATTGCAGTCATCTTGGTGTTTTAAAGGCCTGTATAATACGCAGTCATTTGCAAAAAGAAATGTTTTAGAGTTCACAGCTGATCGTAAGTCATTGATAAAAATCAGGGATAGCAATGATCCTAAGACAGACACCTGTGGTACCCCACGTAAACTGGTAACTAACTAGACACCCCACAATCAAGTGTAACTTGCTGTTTTCTGTTGTTAAGAACAGATGAGATCCTTTCCCAGGTGTTACCCTTTATACCATAATTATCCAGTTTATGAAGTAATTTTTTATGAGGAACCTTGTCAAATCCTTGGAAAAGTCTAAAATAATCATGACAGTTTGTATTCAGAGTGTACGTCATTTTAATAATTCGTGGCTGAGTGTAAGGAGTTGTGTTTCACAGCTACAATTGGCAAGGAAGACAAGTTAGCAATAAAAAAGTATATTGTGTGAGTCAAGGTGTTTTAAAATATTGCTTACTACAATGTGTTCGAGGTAATTGACACCGGTCTATAATTGCTTGCAAGATACTTTTCCCCTTTTTGAATTAGGGGATAACATTAGCCTGTCCCCAATCAGATGTTACCCCACCTCTTATGAGAGAAAGATTAAAACTTTAAGTCAGGTGAGGAGAAAATTTAGTTGCAAATTCTTTGAGCACTCTGGTAGATCCGGACCTGAAGCTTTTGATGGGTCTAAATTTCTAGCACTTTGTGTACGACCTGTTCTGTGATTTTTATTCCATCCATTTCTGGATAATTGCCATTTAAAGGTGGAAGTGGATCCTCTTCGTTTTCTAATTACTGATATTGTTTATTGAGATATTCAGCTTTTTTTATTTTGTATTGTCAACCATTATGCCCTCTTATTTAAGTGGTGCTACACCTGAATTGTCTTTTTTGATGTTGCTTATTTTTTCTGTTTCTGTGATGTTTCTATATTTTCATCATAGCAAATAATATTTTTCAAATAAGACCAGTATGCTCTTCTAATTTCTTTCTGTAGGCGATGTTTTGTTTCCTTACATGCGGATGATGAAAAATCTTTGAAAATCTGGATTTTTTACTCAATATATTTTATAATACGGGAGTATGCAGATCAAGATAAGCTTAACAAAAGCATTTATGTACTAGTCTTGTGTTAACCTATGCATGAAAAACCTACAATATACAAACTAACATATAAGAATTAACAATGTTGCAATGGTGTGAACTGTATCTTTCCAACATACATTCCAGTACACTAAAATAAATAAGAGCATACAACTCAAGCACGGGGATGCTTTTTTAATGTCTTTTCTATAATTTTATTTGTTTTTAATGTTTTGAAATAATTTGAAAGGTGACAAGGTATGATAAGGTCCTTATTTCTGTATTTGGCACAACAATTCCTGATCGTGTCATAGGTTTTCAAAAAAAAAGGAGGATATGACTAAAATCGTAGGAAAATATGCCTTTTTCAGGTGATAGTCTTTTGTAAGAACCTATTCCGCTATTTATCTTTTGGAATCACGGCCTAACAATTTACAATATTTGCTTTTATCAGGGTAAATAGCCGCCTACGGACCACTCAAAACGAGCTGTTACAAGGGATCTTTAGCGTGATTGGGACGTGGCATTTCCTAAACACGGGGTGTCTTTAACGTCTCCCTCTGGACGGATTGTGAATTATACATCCCCAACAATCAGGGATGCAGCTTTTAGAGGACAAGTGACTCAAGAACGGAGATACCTGGTGCCTATTCTTTCCTCGGCGCAACCTTTGAAAGGGGGTTCAAGTTTTTATACATCCCGCTCAAACTAACGGACGACCCTTAAGCAGGGGTTCTACCTGCAGGCGGAGAAACCGAACGGCCTATTTCTTTACCTCGGCCACCCTCGGGGTGTCCAGAAAAGGGAGAATTCGAGGTCACATTTTTAATATACCTTTTGTATAATGGCAAAATATACAAAATGTCCTAATGTGCACCTTTTATTTCAAGACCCTCCCAAATAAATAAACGAAAAATAAAAAAATAAAATAATAAAATAAGATAATAAAATAAAAATGTTTGATGCAATTTACATCTTGAATTTCATAGTTTATGATAATTTGGCAAAATTATAGCTGTTATTTCTACGAAATGTTGTTTTGAAGACACCAAAATAATACACTTTAACGAGAAAGGCATTTACTATTCAAATGATCATAATTTGAATTGCTAGTACCTAAAAATTAAAATTCTGGGCTAAATTAAGGCATTGTGGCACCTGGCTTCAGTTTCATAAAACTTCTCATGGCAAATTGGGATTTTCCTCAAAGCCTCGACGTTTTTCTCAAAAAATGAAAATGCTCTCGTTTAATTTGTCAGTTTTTTAATTCAGGAGAAAGTTCAGCAAATACTCAAAAGTGAGGTCTTTTGCAAATTTATAAAACTGGGACAAAATAGTGGCCTTATCGAATCATATCCTTTGATAGCAATCTCAATTTCCTTCGTGGATGTTATTACTTACACGACCAATTGCACCACCCATAAGACATTTTGTCATGATGGCTAACTTTGAAAGGCCAAAAGGATATTTCCACTTAGTTTACGTTTGAAACGAGTAATCATTTGCCCCAAAAGAAGACTGGGAGCATTGAGGCGCTCTTACCAAAAAAAACAAGCAAAAACTAATTTATTGATTCGACATTTCTCTTAATGAAATTCTGTAAGTAGGATCAAACATTTTACAGAAAACAAAAACTTTTTAACCAATACTGGCGCACCCTATGTGCAAAATGGTAATAAAAAATACATCTTTGATGAACTGTCATATTTTTGGACATTTTTGTATCGTTTTAGAGCCTATTAAGCCTATCTGTAGTGTTGTGTTCGTTTCATTTTGTTGGCTATGGTTTTGTCTGTCTTCTGACTTCACGATTTATGTCGGCCCCTTTGGTATCTTCGAATTTCTTTGGAAAAAAATGTGCACAAGGAAGAAACAACTTCATATTTGTGCAATGTGGGATCGGGCGACGAGGTTCGACTGTATCTGATATACACCACTATTGACCGTATTTCAGAAAGATAAATGTACAGATCTTCATATTTTGGGTCCAAAATCGACTTTAACGCGGCTACTCCATGAGTAGACCTATGCACTTCAGTTTTGTAGCTTAACTGTGCAAGTTCCGCGGGAATATGCGCTTTTTTAACTGTGAATTTGAAATATCTGCACTTACTTTATTCTACTCTCAATCCATTCTGTGATAATATTTATACACAAAATATGTGAATGTTATATAGTGGAGTAAGCAAGTAGAATAATCAAGACCAGAGAAAATTAAGAATTTTTTGTTTGAAAAGTTGCAGAAATAGCATTCGATGGATGGTTGACCATATCAAGATTTTGTAGACACCATCGCTTACACAAATCAGACGAGAAAAGTCTCCACTAGTAATTCTTCTGATCTTGAAGTCAAACTTGTACTTTTTGTATAGTATTACATATTGTCATCCTTTTTATCGAAATGGTTTGAACTTGACAGAAAGCCCAAAAAAAGAGAACAAGGACGACTTAAATTGCAAAAAATATAAAGATAATACAGGCTAAGCGCAAATGTCCTCACGAAAATGCGTAAATGTCTGCTTTCTAAGAGAGCGGATTTTTTTTAAAGTTAAATCACAAATATCCATTTGAAAAAATGTCCTACCAAAAAAACAGTCAGTACTTCACAACGATTATAGCCACACTATTTGACTTCACAACGATTATAGCCACACTATTTGACCGCAGGAATTCTTAATTGTAGATTTAAAAATAGTGTAATTTTACAAATTAAATGTTGTTATGTTAAGGCTGATCTACTATACTTTATGACGCCAGTAAATGAGGACAATTTAAGATTTAAAGTACCGGGTATATTATCAGTTGTGTTGGGGTTTTGAACTAGTCGACAGAAACATCGAGTAACTTTTCGAGGTTTGAGAATGTTGTGACCAATCTGATTTTAATGAAATTGGCATACATGGCATATATTCCTTTAGAGGCAAATTTATTCATTTTTTTATTTTTCATGTTCTGAAGTTCACAAGTACTGCGGAAATAAGGTTTATAACATAAAAGGTAAAAACTATCCCATTTTCCACATGAATAATTAAAAAAACAAGGAATGTATACAAAAATTCGAAAGAATTGTCAAAGTTAACTTTACTTTTACTGTATTGATTTTTTTCAAATTATGAAGATTACTATTTAGGGTTTTTCAAAAAATATAGAGAATCTGTTCAGTAAGATGTATTTTTCAGAAATAGTGCCTAATTTATTTGTAGTTGGACCTTTTTTCTGATTAGACTGTTAACACTATTGTTGTAAAGTACTATAAAGTGATCACTGTTTGAAATAGACCGGAAACTCTAAAACCATCGCAACCGCAGGTGACTGAAATTTAAATAAAAGAATATGGAATATATGTCAGAAATACATAATCAACATCTTTTCTGGATTGTGTACTGCATATTTACATTAAGCTGTTGCCTTTAGTTCACTAGATTTTACCAATCAAGTTATTTCAAAAATAGTGCCTTGATTTTTTTCTTTTATCAATCAGATTGTAGACAAAAAAATTCCTATATTTCACTGCGTACGAAGCGCTTTCCTAGATTAACCTTCTTCATGTACGCTTGTGACTAAATATGGGAAACAGGCGCACGGAGATCGTCCCCACCGTATGACAGTAATTTTGACTTCTTGTGGTATGACTGATCGGATCAATTACAGACTAAAACATGAGAATTAACAATGTTGGATAGATGTAAACTGTATCTTTCCAACATACATTCCAGTAGCCCCTCCCCAAATAAATACATTTAAATAAGGCAATGTAAGAGCATACAGTACCCGACGAACTCGGGCGTATTAGTGAATCTGAGTCAATGAAGCATGAAATGTAGGTCAAAGTGACCTAATTTGGGTAGGATGCTGACAGACTCTGCAAGATACATCTTCACACAAAGTTAGATGTATTTTAGGTTATCAATTCGAACACCAAACTGATTCGGAATCATTCAACCATGAAATATATGAAAGGGACAGGTCATAATTTTGTCTTGTGTTTTAAAGCTTTTATGCAAAATACAAATGGGGGGTGACTTATTTGGTATTTGAGGGG